>JAPKLW010000637.1:127845-154684 GCA_026898455.1 Plectranthus barbatus | reverse complement strand
CACGATGAATGTTATTGAGCTCCTCAGGGAATGTCCCCATCCTATTACTCGGATATGGTTACCTAAGTTCAGTCTCAGGCGGTACTACACGAACTGCTGTTACCCAAGATGCGGATATACGAGCGCGCTGTGTTGGCTCTCCACCATGGCAAGTCAAAGCAACACTCAACCCGTGCAAACCCCTGAACCTTCGTTAGGGTTTGGACTCAATCAATATAACGAGATCTTTTATTCGCTGATGTCAGACAGATGAATATATCTCACTGCGGTCCATCAATACGCCACCTCTGCGTACCAGCATGTCAAGTAACCAAGACAGACTACTTATTCTGACAATGCCGCAGCCATCCGGACAGACGTATCCTCATGCGCTGTCTCGGCTGTGATCATGTTTATGTCTCACTAGGTCAAGTGATCATACTGTCTTCTGCGATCTACAACACGCCGTATGATCGTCCCTATCGGTGAGACAAGAGGATACCATTGTTCATACATGTACGATTGTTAACAGATAGGAGAAATAAACCGCTGTATACACATTGTAATAAATGCTTTCAGTATACAAAACCCATCACCCGCAAGCGCTCCCCGGATCCTAGACAGGGTGCACGCATGAGGGTAACGCCCCATGCAAGTGAACATTCCCCAGAATGATTCTGGCCTACGTGGACTTCGGACCCACGCATCGGCCCACGGGGCGGCTCCCTGAAGCCACCCGACACAGTCATACGCTTGCATTCCAAGTAAATCACTATACTGATTCGGAGTAATACCCCGATTACTCCTTACAGGAGCTGCTCTCTCCAGAAGCACCTCCTAGGCCTTGAGGACAGTCTCCCGGACGCCTCAAAATTATGCGATTTGTAATAATTCAGGCTGGAAGTTTTGATTCCAGGATCTATCTGCGATAGACCCGAGAATCAAAAGGGGCTATTGTTGGGGCCAGGCCCAATCGATGATTCAGCAGCCCAACCGGCCCAAAGCTCACACACCTCAAATTCACTCGAAAATGGAAGCATACAGAAACGCCTAAAGCACGGAGTCGATGGCGATCCCATGTTGCCCTCGACGTCGACCACAAATCCGGATTGGTAGCAAGGAGGAAAAAAAAACCCAACCCAGGAGCCTGGCGGCGCACGTCCGTTGCAAACCCTAATTGGCCACGAGAATCTCGGGATCGTTCTAAAAGTTACGGCGAGCACGAGCTCATCGTCTGTTGGGGTTTAGATAGACCCCTATCCTTTATCTTGTCTATAAATAGAGGTTGAGGGCTCATTTTTTGGTATCTATTTCTCTGATTTCAAGTTGTATTGAAACTCTGCCGAATTGTATGCACAATCACTTTTCTCCTGTGGAGCCTCACCCGGTTTTCTTTGCTTTTATCTTACTTGCACTCTTATTAACAATCTCTCATATTGTCAATTCCTACAATTTGTCGTTGTCGTTTATTGCTCTCTCGTTATTAGTTTTTGTCTTTTAACGAGTTCAAGAGCTCCGTTTATCTCGGTAAATCGAACCTCAACGGGAATCTAGCACAATATAAATATCTTTGGCACGTTAAACCACTTAATTGATCCGGAATTCAAGAGTAGCGCCAAATTCTGATTCTTATAGAGAGAGGCATGGTAATTTTTTCCAAACCAAGTCTTTAAAATTATAGCTCCAAAAATAAATTATCCTACACCGTAGCCATTACACGTGACTAATCTATCAATATACTCACAACCTCTAGGCTGGCCCCTTCTAGCCGCCATTTCTAACCAGAACCAATTATTTCAAATGCAATTGTTCTAAATGCTTGTGAATGGCTTGGCTCATCTTTAATATGTAACTTAATTGTATAGGAATAATTATTTCACCGAATATTATCCATATAAATAGAGGTCGACTTCTTTGCCATTTGCAATCTTAAAAAAAAAAAAAAGATATTACTAAAAAAAAGGGCAAATTAAATTATGACAGGAAGTAGTTATTAAAGTGAAGGAGATTTATGTTTTTTAACCAAATGCTTTTAAATGTTGAGTTTCCTAAGTCCAACACATCCAAAAAACAGTTAAGATTCCGAAGACAAAATTCGGCGGTGGGACCCATGTTATCCACACGTGGCCTATTATGATTGGGCCAAAAGGTGGCTTGGTCGGTGAGAAAGCGCTACGCGGTTTACACGTGGCCGGTGCGTTTTATTTCCTAACCGCATCAACTGATTTTAGGAATTTTATTCCATGCGATTATTGCGGCATGCATCTTATCTTTTAGTACATTGGGCCCCATGAAAAAATTATGTGAGACCAACTTATAACTATTTTTAGATGGATTTAAATTGATTAACGTATTTTAACCAGATTCTTCAGAAAATAATATAATTTTTTATAGTATTAATGTTATGAGATCTGTCTCACATAATTTATATGATAAATGATCTCTCACAAAACAATATCCACATTTCATACATATAAAATGGATACTCTTTCATTTTACCATACTTAACAAAATATTACAGCATCAATTAGGGGTGAGCAACGGTCGGTTCGGTCTGAAAACCGAACCGCCCAAACCGCAAATCCTAAAAAACCAAACCGAATCGTACCGTTAGGATTATGTAAACCGCACCGAACCGAATGGGCGGTTTCGGTTCGGTTTGGCGGTTTACACCGAACCGAACCAAACCACACCGAACCGCACGGTTTCGGTTTAAACCGAACTTTTTTCACCTATTTTTTAAAATGCTTGAATTAAAACATACATTTTCATGTTTCAACATTCATTAAAAGTCCAAATACACCAAATATAATCTCACAAGTTCAACAAACAAGTCTAATTTATAAATCGAAATACACAAGTTCATAAATAATAATTCAAAACTAAGTTCAAATCTACAAAGTCATATCCAAACCGCCCAAACCGAACCGAAACCGAACCGAACCGAACCGCCTAAACCGAACCGAACCGCCATATTTAAGTTAAAACCGAACCGAACCGAATTTTAACGGTTTTAAAAAATTCAGACCGAACCGAACCGAAATTAATATATAAACCGCACCGAACCAAATCGAAACCGCCGATTTACGGTTTGGTTCGGTTTTCGATTCGATTTTGCTCACCCCTAAGCATCAACACATGATTCGTGGCGATTATGTCGGTATTTTCCTAATTTTTCCATTTGAATTTACAAAATATTAGCCATAAAGTAATTGCAAAATCAATTAAATCAGATATATATGGGCCCAATAAAGTTTTAAAGATAGTTTTCAATAATGAATTCTGAGAAATATTGAAATTATCAATACATGGCGCCAACAACAAAAAGAAAAAAAAAAGAGAAAACTTCAAAATGTGGTGGTTATGAATTCATCTTTTTGTTAGCAATTAATGTAACGTAAAATTATTTTATTCGAGTGTTTTAACCCACACCCAAACGTCTCGAAAGAAGTGTAAATTGTAATGGAAGAATATTATCTGGTTTGAGTTTGTGGAAATAAGTTTGAATTACTCCATAATAAATGAATACAGAGAAATTATATAATCAATATATATAAAATGAATAATTGCGTGAAATCTATATCTATATATATATTAAAGGAAAGTAGTCTAAAATAACTACTCCCGCCAAAACCTTCTTTTATATTATTCTATTGATTATTTTCTATTATATTATAAATACTTACAATAAATATCAATAAAATTTAACAAAATTATATTTTCATTTTTTCTTTTAAAAATTTCAGCTCACCAACTTATTATATTTATTATTTTATAACAAATAAAAGTATAATATCTTTTATAGAATAATTTTTAAATCAAATCTCATAGACTTTGGGTTTAATACACTTCTTTTTAATTTTATTAAATTTATATTTTTTATGTGGTCATTTTTTAATCAAACGTCATATGCTTTGTGTTTTATATAATTTTTTTTAATTTATTTGATGAATAATATTGAAAATAATTGTATAATAGTAGATTATATATAATATTTATAAACATATATTAGATGTATTTAAAAATAATTGCTAAAAATGATTAATATGTAACTTTTAAATCATATTGTAATATTATATAATAAAATATCATAAATTTATTTCGCGCATTGCGCGGGTGTAAATCTAGTATTATATTAAAGCAAAGCAATTATTTATTGGCGGGAACAGTTATTAAGAGTAGTCCATTCAACAAAATAGTTATTAAAAATTAGTATTACTTTTAATTTTTATTTAGTTTTAAGGAAATTTGAAGTAAAACTTTTAATAATTAAAAAAATTTTACGATACAATCCCATATCCAAATAAATTATTTAATTTTTTATTTTAAAATAAAATAATCCAAGATAAGTAGTAATTTTTAAATAGAAGATTTAAAAGCGTGATCAATTTTCAAGATTTATTTTTATATATAACTTAATACTCCCTCCGTCCCGCGCTATTAGTCCCATTTGTTATTTTGGTCCGTCCCAACCTATTAGTCTCGTTTCCTTTTTTGGCAAAAAAAAAATAATAAAATAATAATTTAATTTAACTAATTTTAATAACTTAAAATTACATTTACTAAACTACCCCAAACCCTAAACCAAAAGACCCCCACCCCCCTCTCCCCGCTGCACACTTCTCTCCAACCCATATTTCCTCTCTCCAACCCATTTTCATCTCTTCTCTGTAAATCCTTCACAAATCCATCGCCATCTTCTTCTCTTCTCAATCTGCAAGTCGATTCCGATTCTTGCGATTCTTGCGAGGAAGGTGATTAAGCGGTTGAGGCCGGTGAGTCGGCATGTTGTGGGCAGCATTGCTGGGATTTGGAAGCTCCTAAGTGAGGTGTTTGTCCATGGTTTTCTCTTGCTAGGCGCCGAAGGCGAACAAGCGGCGGTGATGTTTAGGATTCCAGCGGCCAATATTGGCCCCATCAAGATCAGAAACCTTGCTCAATCTCCTCTTCTTAAACACGGCGGCGCACACCTCTCGTAAACGAGCTCCCGGTCGGGTCTAGTTTCCGGTATCCGAAGACTCCTTGAGTCTTTACCCCTTCATCTTTTTCTTTCGTTTTTTTAAACTACAGATTACTCATCGATTCTTTGCTCATTCCTCTTTTTTTTTTTAAATTGATAGTTTTTTGCAGCCTTCCCTTTTTCCGACGTCTTGTTGCCGCCGACGATGGATGCCGCCGGAGTCGTAGAGATTTTAAATGTTACAGCTTTTCTCAAAATTATTGCCCTTTTGGTAAATTGTAATACAATAATTATTCATTTAATACACCATTAAATTATTTAACTGAAGAATATTGGTTCCTGTGCCCCTTCTATGGGACTAATAGGAAGGGACAGAGGGAGTATATAACATCAAATTTATTTATATAGAAATACGGCAAAAAAAATATAGTATCTTAATCTATCTATTTGTTTATATATATATATATATATATATAGAGTTGCATTATATGGTTACCTAGCTTTCCTATGTTATATGAGATTAAAATCCAACCTTCCAATTTGAATTTGGATGGATAGGATTAAGTTTAAATTTTAATGATTAACTATATAATAAGGGTAATGAGGTAATTAATTTATATTATTATTTCTCATTAACCAACCCAATGTTACGTTATTACTTGTTTCTCTCTCCCATCAATATTCTCTCTCCTTTATTATTCTTATAAAACTTTAAATAATCATAACTCATTCAATTTAAGTTATTTTTTTACATACTATATATCAAATTAAAGATAATTTAATTATCTTTCAAACGAAATCCCTATTACATATGTTCAGAATAAGATGATCGAAGTAAAATTAAATAATGTAATAGGTAAAACTAAATAATGTACCATAATATAGAGAATAATGTAATGATATAGTATACTTACCTAATTTCGATGTTGTTCTTATAAAAATTGGGGAAAATCTTGATTTCACAATTGCGGTTGCATTTTATACATAAAAAAGGTGTTCGAGTGCTACATTATGTGTCGTCTTTATATTATATTATTCATGTTTGTTTTTTCGGTTGCATGCTATAGATCAAATTGTTGCATGCATGGTACATTGTGCTCAACTGAGTGATATTCTTATCTGTTTTTTTGTGTTGCAGTATATAAATCAAAGTGTTACCTGAATGGTACAATATGTGTTGTGGTACATTGTATCGGCGTTATAGTACATTATTCAACCGTATGTACATTATTTATGTATGTATTTTTTACGGTTGCATGATATAGATCAAAGAGTTGTCTGAATGATACATTATATATTGAGTGAGTGGTACATTATGTATTGATTGTATATTACATTATTTGACTGTATATTATATTATTCGTGTCTATTTTTTTGCGGTTGCATGACATTGATAAAAGTATTGTCTGAATGGTGCACTGTATATCGACTGATTGGTACATTATGTGTTCATTGTATATTACATTATTAATGTCTGATTTCTTGCCCAAAAAAGAAACAAATAGTTCTATTTATTCATCAATCTGTAATTCTCTTTATTAGTGATACAGTATTACATTATTCTTATTATTATGTTACATTATTTGGTTTTAGCTATTACATTATTTGATATTGCTACAATTACCTTATTCCTAACATATGCAATAGGGATTTCGTTTGAAAGATAATTAAATTATCTTTAATTTGATATATAATAAGTGAAAAAATAATTCAAATTGAAGAAGTTATGATTATTTAAAGTTTTATAAGAATTATAGAGGAGAGAGAAAAATGATAAGAGAAGAAAAAAATAAGAAACAACGTGTGATTAGTTTATGAGAGAGAATAATATAAATTAATTACCTAATCTACCTAATATACCCTTAATTTATATTTACACATTAAAAATAAAAATTAATTCATAATTTAATAACCTTTAGATTGATAAAATAAATGGTTGAGATTTGGTCTCATATAACATCTAGAGAATGGGTAACATATGATCACTAATATATATATATATATATATATATATATATAAAAAAACAAATGAATAAAAAAAAATATTATCGCCAAAATATTTTATCATTTTTTATTTTTATTTTATATATTAGTTATTCTATTATATATATATATATATATATGGATGCGATCCAGTGAAACCCACTCTTACCATAAGAAATAAGAACCAATCATCGCCATTGATTTTGATGAATGAACGCTCAGGATTTTACTAAAATTTTTGGTCATTTATCTCAAAAACCTGCATTATAGGGTATTTTTGTCATTTTGTACTTATTTAAGATTCTGTTTGCATATTACATCTCGACATGCATTATATATCTAACAAACATGCATTATATACATAAGAAACATGCATTATATACCTAACAAACATCTTCCTGCATTATTATATGTTATTACTCTTATTTTAGAACAATATTACTATCATTATATGACATTACTTCCTCAATTATATATAATATAACTTTTATTTTAGAGAAATTATATTACCTTATTATAATGCATATGTCATTACTATATAATAACAAATGCAAATATAATAAATGATGATTCCGCTGAAATAAACATGTTGCATTTTATCTATCATATTCTGCATTATATACTATAACTTAATGCATTATATTGTGCAACTGCATTCATTATATAAGAATTCTTGTACGGTTACGAGAATTATGCATATTATACATGATATTACCTTTATTTTAGAGAAAATTATATTACTTTCATTATAATGCATATGTTATTTCTACATAATACATACAAGTGCAAATATAATGACGAATGATGATTTCGCTGAAAAAATATGTTGCTTTTTATCTATCATATTTTGCATTATACTCTATAATTTCAAGCATTATATTGTGCTATTGTATTCATTATATAACTTCATCCATTATATTGACCTCGACATGCATTATATACCTAACAAACATTCATTATATACCTAATAAACATGCATTATATAATACAATAATATATATTTATATAATATAACAAAAAAATACATAATTAAAACAAATAATATATGATCAACTTTTATAACAACTATGATATTATCTACAGTATGCAAAGATAATGAATTTTAAATTTTTTTTTTGATCTTGCAGGAAAAAAGTTATTGCATTTTATCTATCAGATTCTGCATTATATAATATAACTTCATTCATTATATAAGAATTCATGTACTGTTACGAGAATAATGCACATAATCACTAATTTTCATTTTTTACGATGATTTTTAAATCGAAACATATGCAATAGGGATTTCGTTTGAAAGATAATTAAATTACCTTTAATTGATATATGATACATTAATAAATAATCTAAATCTCAGTCATTGGATTGATAGCATCAATGGTTGAGATTAAAACATAAAGATTAAAAAATTAAGCATAATTTTCGTTCGTGCTTAATTGCTTTATAAATCGTGCTTAGTTCGATTAAGCATGATTTATAAAGCAAAAAAGCATAAAATCTGGCAATATGTTTTAATCTCAACCATTGAATTTTTTAGATGAATGGTGTAAATTCATTCCTATTTAGCACAAACTAATTTTTAGTATGTGAGTACTCCCTATACTTATGATTATGGTTTAATATAATTAAATAAGATATTCAATTTGTAATTCGTGCAATGCACGGGTGTAAAATCTAGTACCTTTTTAAATATCAGAAAACGAACTCATCTTAAGCTTTGATGCCACCATACCTCAATTTAATATAGGGCGAGAAAGGAATAACCGTTGTGCATGGTTTTGTCGATTTGAAGAGTAAAATATAAAAAATTGTTAAATTAATAAATACGGTTTGAAATTTCAATCATTAAATTAATTAAATAACTATTCCAAATTAAATCAGTCAAATTATATTAAAATGGTTTGAAAGACTATTTGCCTAATAGAACACACAATGAAAAATATTATTTTGACCATTTTAAATAGGGTAATTCTAAACATAGTCCCCAATTTACTTTTTATAGCCTCTTATTTTCTTTAAATTGACAGTCTTACCCCCAACAAAATGATATATTAATTCTTCTATTCTTACTCCACCCATCGATCTTTATCATTATTTGCAAGTTACAGCTTCGCTTTTTAGTGGAAAATAAATTCTGAAAACTCTGATGAAACTTTAAGATTAATAACAATCGCTTTAGTTTAAGAATTAATTGGTTTTGTATGTGGTTATATGTGTCTTAAAAGGTATTGGATACAAATTGTATTGGATATGAAATGCATGTTTATTCTTGGTTTTAGTGCGGACAAATTTGGGTTAATGTTTATTCTTTATATAATAAATGACTTGAACTTTAAAAATATGTTTACAATGGTATAGTGATGAAGTAGAATGGAAAGGGGGCGGATTTCATCAGATCCATTTCACAGACAGAGAGTTTACCGCAGTCGGCAATCACCACCGGCTTGGAGGTCCTACCGCTGCCCGTTCCAACCATCTCGATCGCCTTAACAACATCGAATCCCTCCACAACCTACCCGAACTGTTTTTAAAATCTGTCTCGATGGGTATACTCATGGAACAGAATGGAAGGGGCTTTACTGTTCTCTACAAATTTGAGGGCTATGGGGATAAAAGTGTTAATTTAAAGAATATTTATATTATAATTAAAATAAGGGATTATAAAGACTAATTTGTGGGCTGCATTTAGAATTGTCCTTTTGAATATTAACATTAATTCATTGAATGTTGAGCGTAAAGAAAAAAGTTAATATAAATATATTCCGCTTGTATCAATTGTAAACTGGAAAAAAGTGAGATTGCAACCACAAGAAAGAAGGAAAAAGATTAATCTATAAAAATGTAATTCGAAGGAATATAAACCTCGAGCATCTGTATTAATATAATTGATATTTTAACTTTCTATCAAATGATATTCAAAAAATATTATTACATTAAAATAATATTATTTAGAGTGAAAACCTTAAATAGCCTATTTCACTATATCATAAAGTTGGGTATCAGGCCTGCTGGCTCCATTCGTCCAACCGGTTCTCGCCAAATCCCGACTGAGCCCTGACTGGACTCAGTTTTCACGCACGGGAGTTGAACCCTCCCGTTCTTCAAGCTTGGATCGTCCTTCTGCGAGGATCTACTGCTCCTTGACCTCCTTGGCTTGCGGATCGGTGCCAGATCCCAGCCTCTTCGATTCGGGACAAAAGTTTGGCTTAGAACTCACCTCTTGTAAGCTTTCGCCTTTCAATCGACCACCGGTGATATCTATTGGTAGCAGCACCTCAAGCTACACTCAAGCTCACTGGATCTCTCACCGGTGGGTTTGATCGCACAAAGTGAGAGAATCAGATCAAGATAGAATATATATAGGTGGGTTGGGTTGAATAACTGCTCCAAAAAACTACCGATCCAAAATCCAAACCAACATACCCAATTCATAAACTAGACCAACATACTTAACGGGCTCGGATTAATAAGATTGAGCTTGGAAGATATAACCCAAAGGAAAACATTCCCACATTCTCCACCTTTAGCTGGGGTTGTGAAGGTTGTTAACTTATTCGGGTTGTCATCATCGCCAGATGCCTAGCCATTCATGTACTAGGACTTTTAGAGGCAAGACAGAGGCACACCATCACACAAGGTCTAGTACCTGCACAAGACACACAAACAACATAGTCAGAACATTCTTATTTTATACTATAGTTACACATAGTACCTATACTAGTAGCACAAAACCAAGCATACCAGAAACATGAAAGAAAAACAAAAATAAAAAAAAATATAGCAGAATAGCAAAGTTAACCATTATCAAAGTTTAGCAGGTTCTGACAAGATAAGAACTTCTCTAAGGGTAAACACTTAGTGCCCATATCTACAGGGTTAAATTCTAAGGCTATTTTTGTTAATGATATGATCCATTTTTTTAACAACATCCCTAATAAAATGGAGCTTAACATCAATATGCTTAGTTCTATCATGGAATACAGGGTTTTTGCATAATTAAATAGCAGATTGAGAATAAAAAAGCACAACAGGTTTCATGTTTAGAGTTTTGATTTCAGATAACAGACCCTTAAGCCAAATAACTTCTTTAAATGCATCTGTAATAGCTATGTATTCAAATTCAGTAGTTGATAGAGCTACAATAGGTTGGAGTTGTGACTTCCAACTTATACATGAACCACATAAGGTAAAAATATAGGAGGTAGAAGACTTCCTATTATTTCTATAATTAACATAGTTAGAATCAACATAGCCAATTAAGTTCACACCATCAGAACACTTTGAAAATTTAAGACCAATGTGCTATGTGTGTATCTCAATAGCCAAAGAGCTTCCCAGTGAGGCTTACCAGAGTTAGACATGTATTTGCTCAACAAACTAACACAATATTCAATTTTAGCTCTTGTACTTACCATGAGATACATCACAGAGCCTATATAGTGTTTGTATAAGGGACAAATTTCATATCATCAATTTCAGAATCAGTCTTAAGAGTATGATCCTTACTTAGAAGAAAGTGAGAAGTTAAAGGAACATTTGTAGGTCTGGAATTTGTCATAGAAAATTTGCACAAAATCTTAGCAACATAAGCAGACTGGTTTAGAATCAATTCAGATTTTATACTATCTCTAGCTATATCCATGCCTAAGATTCTCCTAGCATTTCCAAGGTCTTTCATCTTAAAATGATTACATAAATGTTCCTGAACAAGCTTCACAGATTTCATACAAGGGCTTATTATCAGCATGTCATCAGCATAAAACAATAAGAAAGTAGGCACATTTTAATCAAGTTTGAAATGCAAGCAGTGATCATGAACACTTCTTTCAAACTTAAGGGATTTCATAACATTGTCAAACTTGATGTTCCAATGTCTGGGTGATTGCATAAGACCATACAGAGCTTTCTTAAGAAGGCACACATGATTAGGATAATTCTTATCACAGAAACCTTTAGGCTGATTGATAAGTTCGTATTTTAACAAACTTATCAATAAGTTCTTTGGTTGTTTTGGTTGTTTTCAAAGCATTTTACTTGTTTTTGCATGCATGAAAGGGTTTTTGCACGTGTTATGCTCGTGATGGTGTATTTTGAAGGTTTTAGGGTGAAATTGGCCAAGTGTGGAGTGAAGAACTTGTGGAAACTTCAACTTTGACCGACATAGACCTGCATCGGTCGACACGAAGATGTTTGGGCCAATCAAAGTGAAGCAAACAGCGGACGAGGTGGGAAGATCCACGTTGATCGACGTAGACCCGTGCTGATAGATGTCCAAATGCCGAGCGACGATCGATGCAAGGCTTGAAGGGTGGTCGAAGCGAGTGTCCACGTCGATTGACGTGGCATCACGTCGATCGACATCGTCGTATCTTGGCAGAATTTTATTCAATTTCAAGATATATCTGTATCTTATTTCCTAGGCCTATCAGGATGCATCCACCACTATTATAAATAGCCCTTAAATTCGAATTTCAAAGCATACACATTATTTTGAGAATTCTAAGCAGCAATTGTAATCAGTTAAAGTTTATTTGTTGATTTGGTGCTAGATATTGACACTATTTTCCATCGTTCGAGTTTTTATACAAGATATTTATAGGTTTTATCCATATATGATTTTCCTTGTCATGTCTATGTGTAACTAACTTCGTAGTAGATTCTAGGGTTTCGAATATTATGCCTGCATGTACGATTGATTAAATTTAATTGCATTTCCAATTCGTAGTTTATGAATCTAGGGTTAATTCTGATCTTAATATTACTGGCCATAATTTAAGATTAATTAGTTGAAATTTAGAGACTCAAAAGGTAATAGATTTCAATGGAAAATAGATTCATAATATAACTTGTTCTCTTATCTGAAAGGAAAGAGATAACTTATAGGAATAAAATCTGTAGATCTTAAGGAGTTAATTGTGTTTTCTCGAGACCGAAAGGATAGGGAATAGTAATTAATCTACTTTGTGAATTGTCCTAACCAGAAATTCATTATAACTTTCTGATATTTCACTATGAAAAAGGAATTAAAATTGGTCATTAATTAATTCATGATTGCATGTATGGCATAATAGGCAGAAAGCCCTAGGATCTATGTTCTTCGCATTTGAATCTAAAACCTTTCAATTTTCAGCTTTAATTAGTTTCTAGAATAATAAATCAATTTCATTGTTTTCGAATTTCCTAAACAATGGTCTGAGAACTCCTGTTTTGATAGCTAGGGTTTTTCGTTACTTCACTCCTTTGGGATACGATAATTTTATTTCAACACTGTATTATTAGCTTAACTAAGTCGCTAATAAAATAATTAGCGATCACATATTTATGTAAATATCTACATCTAAATCACCATAAAGGAATGCAATAGTGACATCCATATGAACAAGTTCCCAATTAAAATGAGAAACAAGAGCAAGCATTATCCTAACAATAGTAAATTTAACTACACGAGCAAAAACTTCACTGTAATCAATCCCTTCTTTTGGGGCAAACCTCTTTGCAACAAACCTGACATTATATCTTATAGATTTACCTTCATGTTTGACCTTGTAAATCCATTTACAGTCAACAAATAGACATTTTATTTTCTTTTAACAAATATCCAAGTTTTATTCTCATGTAAACTGTTAATTTCTTCACACATAGCATCATTCCACAGTTTAGAATTATGAGATTCTATAGCCTGTTTATAGGTTTTAGGTTCATTACCATCTAATTCATCAAACACATTCAAGGCATGTAAGGTAAGCTCAAAGTCATCACATTATCTCCCTCTTAAATGTTATGATGTTCATTGTCAGTTACAGTAGACTCCACCTTATTCTGAGTATCATCATTCACAATAGAAGACTCAGTATGGACATAACAAGGAAACTCATTCTCATTGAAAGTTATGTCTCTACTTATAATGACCTTGTAGTCTAAATCAGTTATATCCCACACTCTATAGCCCTTGGTTCCCTCAGGATAGCCTAGAAAGACACATTTCCTAGTCTTTGGTTCTAGTTGATCACATCTCTGATGAACATAGGCAGCACAACCAAAAACTCTAAGGTTAGATAGGTCTAAGGGCCTATTTGTAAAGACAGACTCAAGGCATTTGCCCTTTAGGGGGACTCAGGGTGACCTATTTATCAGATTGGTTGCTGTCATGACTGTTTCACTCCAAAATGACTTATCTATACCACTTAAAAACATCATGCATCTAACTTTTTCTAACAAAGTCCTATTTATTCTCTCAGCAACCCCATTTTGCTGAGGAGAATAGGGGATTGTCCTATGACTTTTAATCCCACACTCTACACATAACTTGTCCATTTGATTGTTACAAAACTCTAGACCATTATCTGTCCTAAGAGTATTTATTTTCTTTCCTGTTTGATCCTCTATTAAATTCATCCAGTTCTTAAACTTTTCAAAGACCTTAGACTTATTACTCATAAGGAACACCCAAAATTTTCTAGAGTAATCATCTATGATGGACAAGAAGTACCTCTTACCACCCCTAGTAGGTTCACTGGAAGGACCCCAAACATCAGCATGTAGGTATTCTAGGATAGAGGTAGGGGTGGGAATAGGCTGGGCTTTGGTTCGGTAGGCCTGGGCCTGCTATAATATGAAGAGACCTGAGCCCGGCCTATTACCTATAGTAGGCTTTTTTGTAAGCCTTAGCCCGGCCTTTTTAATGAAATAGGCTTGATTTTTAGCCTGTATAAAGCCTATCGGAGCCTACTTAAAATTTGTAATGTATATTTTATTTTTAAGTTATAAATATATTAAGTTATTTCAATAGAAAATATATTTAATAATATAGATAAATACATTATTTAGTAACAAATAATTTGTTCAATATATTTTTTATTCATAAATCATGAATATATTTTAAATTGTTGATAATAAATATATTTGATTAATTAAATAATATATAATTATTTAAATGGGCAGGCCTATTAGGCTTAGTAGACCTATTTTTGAGCTCGAGTCTGCTTGGCTAAATAGGCTTTTTAAATAGCCTAAGCCTGGTATGTTTATGAAATTGGTCTGGCCGTAGGCTAGGCCGAAGGCCCCTATCGGGTAGCCCGGCCTATTCTCACCCCTAGATAGAGGTAATCTTAAGGGTATTTGGTTGAGTATGGTTAGCGAAAGTCACTCTACTTTGCTTACCTAAAACACAAGACTCACAAAAAGGTATAGAGGTAACATTATCCTTACCAAAAACACCCTCCCTCTTAAGAATATCTAACCCTTTAGTACTCATGTGACCTAATCTCCTATGCCACATATTAGAAACATCACAATTAAGATCACTGACAGAATTAACACATACAACAAGTTCAGTTTTACACACATATAGGTTGTTATTCTTTTCAGCTTTAAACACAATCAAGGAACCTTGCATAATCTTCATTATTCATTTACCCCACCTACCCTCTAGCCCATCATCTTTTAAAGAAGAACAAGAAAGCAAGTTGAAATAAAATTCAGGCACATATCTCACATTTTTCAAAGTATAGATACATCCATCTACAAATTTCAACTTAATATCACCTATGCCTTCTAATATGCATCTTTTCTCATCAGCAAGAAAAATAAAACCATTTTCCATAGGTTTTAAACATGTGAAAAGATTCATGTGAGGTGTTATGTGATATGTGCATAATTTTTGTTATATCTACTTCTAGACCTACCTCTTACATGCATAATTTCATTATTGTTGCCCCTATTTCTTGCCCTACCACATCTCAGGTCTTGCTCTTTACTCTTCAGACCACACATGATAGTTTCTAGGGTAACTGAGCCTCTGCCATACTTAATAGCAGACTTAACATCATTGTAAGAGTAAGGTATGTCATTTAACAAAGCAATAGGAGTCATATGTTCATCCCCTGTCAGTTTTATATCTTGAATTAACTAGTTAAACACATCTAGATTCTCATCTATATCTTTGTTTAGATCAAGCTTTAATCTGAAAAATGTTTCAAGAAGATACATTTTACTAGGCAGGGAGGTTTCAGTGAATAAGGTATCTAGGTTATCCCACAGACCCTTAGACTACATCTAACGATGATTTTTTTCGCACGGTCGACCGCCAGATAGATAAAAATTCATTAAATTTTTTTTTAATCAAACTATGGAAGCAACCGGCGGTTGCTTTGAAACTCAATCAGACCACACGGTCCCCTCCCCACAAATCGTTGTTTTTATTATTTTTTTATTCTTTAACCAATCACATTCAACCACTTGTCACAATACTATTATTTAGTTAATTTTATTTAAAAACAATGCAAAAGCTAATATATCTTTTAAATATAACATAAAAATAAAAATTTAAGATACCAAAATTCATAATTTTTTTCTCTACAAATAGAGACCAATTTTGATATATTTATTTTTTGGTTTTAAATTAATATATATTATACCAATTAATTTTAATTTTATTTCCTTACAACAATTTATAATTTATTATTTTAACTATAATTATTAAATTTAATTTTGAAAATAAAATTAAATAAAGATTATATATAATATTGTGGTTGAATGGTTGCTGATAGAGTATGTAAAATTGTTATGGTTGGGTTGAGATGATATTGATAATGTGGAGGAGAGAGAAATTAATTAAATAATGAAGTGGTTGGATGGTTGAGATGGTTGCTGTTAGAGATGGTCTTAGTAGTTTTAACCTCCCTTATTTTTCTCAAAATAGAGTATCAGAAAAGGTAGCGGAAGACTCAAGATTCATAAACACCTTAGTCCAAACACACATGACAGACCAAGAAAGAAAAAATAAAAACAGATCAAGTAACACAGGAAGGATCCAAGTTTACTACGGGTATCCAACCAGTAAAATGGATTCCCTGCAGGCTGTGGTTATCCGGCCCAGCCTACAGAGTCATGCGAGAGGGTGAAGGGGAAAGGGATGTATCCGGTAAACAGAGACTCGAATACCTATCTAACATGCAAGGAAATCCTAGAATCCTTAATTGACTCAAGAAATGAAAAATAAAAGAGGAATCGAAGAGTTTAGAAATAATACCAGAGTGGGGGCCCTAGATGAGGGCGCACCCGACTTACCCGACGTGCCCTGGGGCACAGACGACGTGGACCCTTCAGCAAGTCGATTGTGCAGAGCAGCACAACCTGGCTCTAATACCACTGTTGGGTATCAGGCCTGCTGGCTCCGTTCGTCCGACCGGTTCTCGCCGGATCCCAATTAAGCCCTAAATGGACTCAATTTCCATGCATGGGAGTCGAACCCTCCCATTTTTCAAGCTTGGACTGTCCTTCTGTGTGGATCTACTGCTCCTTGACCTCCTTGGCTTGTGGATCGGTGTCTGAGCCCTGCCTTTTTCATTCGGGACAAAAGTTTGGCTCAGATTCACCTCTTGTGAACCTTCGCCTTCCAACTGACCGCCGGTGATATCTATGGGTAGTAGCACCTCAAGCTACACTCAAGCTCATTGGATCTCTCACCGGAACACATTTTCAGGCCACTCTAGGGTTCCAAGTGTTAGAGAGAATGGAGAGCTTTTTAGAGAGAGAAGAGAGAATGCGATGGTTAGGTTTAGGGTTTGATCGCACAAAGTGAGCGAACCGGATCAAGATAGAATATATATAAGTGGGTCAGGTCTAGGGGTGGCAATTCGTGCGGATCAGATCCTTATCGTGTCAATCCGTTATCGATCTGATCCGTTAAGGTCAAATCCGTATCCGACCCGTTAAGAAAAATTAAAATCCGTATCCATATCCGATCTGTTAAGCTCAAATCCGTATCCGCACGAATCTGATCCGTATCCGTTAAGGATCCAATAAGTATCCAATCCAAATGATCCGTTATGTATCCGATCCGATAAAGATCCGATAAGAATCCAAATTAAATTAATTTAATAAGAATCCGTTTCAATAAACACAATTATAATCCAATAAAAATTTGATAAGATAATACAAAATATTCATATTTGATTGTTCAAATAATGTGTTTGATAAATAAATAAAACTGCAACTTCATTTGAAACTAAAATCCTCAATCAAATATTCGAAGATACATAGATAAATCTTAAATTCCAATTCTAGTGGTCAAACATGCTCATTTCTAAATACTGTCAATCTTTCACCATAGTCGTCAATACTCCACTTACAATTTTCAGGGAGAAAAATATTAATTAAAACTTTAAGATTTATAACAAATAAAATAAATTATAATAAATACTTTTAATCTATCATGGTGAAATTGAAAGAGTTGAGACAATTAATGAGAATCTACAATACTTTCATCAACATTAAAATTTAAGATCTCACCTTTTAGTTAATCTGTTGATACAACTTAATTGAAAACTTGAAGTTGAGAAAAAAAAGAAAGTTATTAAATTTTGATAGTAGAAGAAAATAAATATCAAAAAATATAATTAATAGATAAATAAATACATTTTTAGTGATGAATTAATAAAATGAGACACAAACAATGAAGAACCAAGAGATTTGAGTTTTTGAAAGAACTTTAAATTTATATTAATATATCAAAATCAATTAATTAATTATTATATTTAAAAAATAAATAATTTTTATTAATTTATTAACGGATATCCATATCCGATCCGTATCCAATCCGAATCCGATCCGAAATTTTCATGTCCTTATCGTGTCGACCGATAAGCCTCAATCCATATCCGTTATTATCGTGCGGATTCGTGTCGGATTATCAGATCGGATCAAAAATTGCCACCCCTAGTCAGGTCGAATAACCACTCCAACAAACTACCGATCCAAAACCCGTACCAACATATATACCCAATCCATAACCAGGCCAACATACTTAATGGGCTCGGATGAATAAGATTGGGCTTGGAAGATATAACCCAAAGACCAACATTCCCACACATAACTTGAAATAACCACTTTTATATTTATATTTAAAGAATAGTCATTTTTCAAAAATAACCTCATTTTTCATCAATAATGAGTCAAACAAAATGCAAATATCTACCAAATATCTAATTTATTTAAGTTAAACCAATTTAACTAATTTCAACCAAACTCTGCACACTTCTATATAGAGCTATCGTTTAAGTAAATAAATATCTCTTTGATCGTAAAGATAATTGTTCTTCTTAGAATAAAGCCGGTTGATCCGGATTAAAAAGACTAAAATGATAGAGTGGAAAAAAAAAAAGAATTAAGGAAGGAAGGTAATATAACCAAGAATAATACGATGTCTTTATTTATATAAAATAACCTCATAAAACATATATCTATAATCTTCTCAACCTTTCACAACAAGTGGTTGGAATCCATTCTTACTAATCTCATTACTCATGATAATATATATATATATATATATATATAGAGGAAGGATCATGTAAAAAAAAATCTTCATGTGAGAAAAAAGAATGAATCATGTCCATCAGATCTAAAAAAATCAATGATTGATATTGAATCAAGTAACAACTAAAATGCAATCAAACAACAAAATAATCAAGCAACAACTAAAGCACAATCAAGCAACGTTGCAATCAAGCAACGACCTGAATACAATCAAGCAATGCCGTGAATGCAATCAAGCATCTTTCTCACTTTATGAGTTTTCTCACTGGATCCGCTCCCCATATATATATATATATATATATTCTCACATGATCTTCACAGTTGAAATTAATTGATTTAAAGAAATGACCTTTAATTTACTTTATTATGGTTTCACACTAAATAAATAAATAATATTCTACTAGTTAAGTCATTCGACCACGTTCTACACCGACAGCATGAATATGAATTTTATTTATCTAAAGTGAGTATTACTTTTGAAGGAAGCAATCAATTAGTATATGTTTTGTTTTATTTCAACAAAGCATTTAATAGGAGTTTCTCCATTTTTCTAGGAACTTCTTTTGCATTAGTCACATCCCCATATATTGTACGTATATATAGATATAGTAATAATTAATTTTCCATGTAAGACTTACGTGGATACAGCTCGGCTAATTAAAGCTACATGTATTAGTAGTTAATATTTTGTGTGAGAGAGAGAATAAGCAATTAACCAGATGAAATTGTGGTAATGTTTGTCTTTAAGGTCAATTATTATTTATTACTATAAATATCGTATCATACTAATACTGTACATCAATTATTTTGTGGGTGTATTTGTATTTCTTTTTTGTTCGTAACTAACTTGGAAATGCTGTACTTAGATATAACTTTATCAACTATAAATTTTAATAAATAACTTTATAGACCAACACCCCTCTACATAGATTACGCCTCATTTTAATGTGAAAAATGGACCATCTAGCTTCCAGAAAAACCCATTTTTCTACGCCTATATATAAATGCATATTTACGAATTTTGTAAAATAACAAACAATAATATAATATTTATCGTAGGCCTACAAAATTTAGTACAGAATACATGATCATGTTTATGGTCTCATAGTCGGCCGACCACCAACAACCCTGCCATTACCTGAAGTCAAACTTGCAAATAATAATAATAATAATAATAATAATAATTATTATTATTATTATTATTTTGTGCGTCTCATAGAATAGATAAAATATAAACCACAAATCTTGGCATGCAAGGCCTTCAGTTGGGCCATTTATTTATGGAAATAGATTTCGTGGAATTAAATTAAATATAGTCAAAATCTTAAATAACCACTTTTACTATATATAAATCTTAAATAATCACTTTTATTTATGTATTCAAGCAATGGTCATATTCTCAATTTGCTCTCATTTTTCAAATATGATTCCTACAATAATCTTTTTTTTAAATGATATAACAAATGGTATTATTTGATTTATGTTGAAAAATCTTAAATTAATTCGAATGTTTTTAAATTAAAATTGTTAATTGCAAACGAAAAAATTGGATTAAAACTAAGAAGTTGGCAACTGTTCGATTTGACTTTTTTTTTTAATTTTATTATTTTTGAAATCTCAAACCACCTAAACACTATCGATAGTGGAGAAATTGCAAATCATTTTTAATCATTAATTTAATAATTATGTTTGAATTCATTAATTTTAGAATTGATCTCTTGAGAGACAATTTCATTATTTTTTTATTATAAAATGAATCTTAATATATTATTTTAATAAATTAAAAAGATCATCTCATTTTTAATATATTATTTTTTGTTGTGTAAAAAACTACATTATTTGCAACAAAAAATACATCATTTGTAATAAATAAATAAATACACCATTTTAATAAATTAAATACATCATTGAATTCGTCTCACAATAAAAATGATAAGACTGTCTCATACGAGAGTTTTCCTTAATTTTAACTTCATATTAGTTTAATAATTTTATTTGAAATCGTTAATTTTAATTTCATTATTTTATTTTTTAGTCAGAAATCGCAATAAAATCTATATCTATTCAAAATGCAATTCGTATTTTAAATAATTAATAATTTGTATTTTTATAAATGTAAATTCAGAAAATAAATTAAATATCAAAATAAAATTAGGTAAATATATTCTTAGTATTAATTTAAGTAATAGTAAATGAATAATTATGATAATGATTGGTTAAAATAAAAAACCTGCAAAAAATAGATGAATAATAGGGGTATTTGTGAAAATTCATTTAGTTTTGGTTAGGGGTGTAAATGAATTAAACTGTTCGTGATATTAAATTGAAATTAGGAAGAGTATAATTTGAGTCCTTTCCACCCACCAAATATGCAAGATGCTTCGGGCAAAGCATCTTTGTGCCATTCATGAATTTTTCCTAGAGAAGATTGAATTACATTTTACATGAAGAAAACAAAAGTTTTGCCGAAAATCAATAAAATCTTTATTTTTCATTCATTTTAATCGCCTCATATATTTTTCTTATTCAACTTACAAGTTGGAAGGACAATCCTTTTATAGCCGTCAGATTAAATCTCGTCATCTCTTTTTTTTTTTTTTGTTAAAAATTTATATTAATCAAATCACTGTAACACATTTAATAATCTTCTATACCTTTTTTTAAAAAAAAATTATAATATTAAATGAGGGGAAATCTGAAATAGCCATTTCCTAATATTACATTCACAAAATAGCCACCCTTATGAAAAACTTAAAAAAATAGCCAAAGTACATATTTTTAGGTTAAAATGTCTAAATCAGGCAATCAAATCTTTTGAAATGTGTGAAATGTTTAACGGTTGAGTTTTTTACTAATATTGTATAACACAACTTTATATTTATTATTTTTTAAATTCGTAATGGCATAAAATATAGACGAAATCCTTCCAGCTTGCATTCGACCTTTTGAAATATATCTCGGCCAGACAGATATATTTCGAAGGTCTATTTTTTATTAATTTTTAGAGTGTGATGAAATAAAATATAATATATTGATGTTTTAGTTGAAAAAAATTCGGCTTGCTTTCGGGAATTTCAGATATATCTCGCCCAAGGAAGATATATTTGGAAGGATTTATTTTTAAAAATATAATTCATTTATTTAAATTCTAAAACAATGAAATTAAAGTAAAATAAATGATAAAAAGTCTCAATTTGCCAAGATTTTGGTCAAATGATATATATCTTCACCAAGTGAGATATATTTTAAAAAAAAATTATTTGTAAAAAAACTATAATTCTAGTTATTTAATTTTAAATAAATAAAATAAACGATAAATAAGATCCAATTGGGCAATTTCGGCCAATTGAGATATATCTTGGCCTAGTGCGAGTTATTTCGAATTTTTTATTTTTTAAAAAATATAATTCGATTCTTTTAATTTTAAAAAATTAAATTAAATTAAATAAATGTTAGATGAGTCCCTATTTGGCAAGATTTCGGTCAATTGAGATATATCTTTCTCAAGTGATATATATTTCGAATTTTGTATATTTTAAAAAAAATTCAATCGAGTTTTTGAATTTTAAAAAATAGAATAAATGATAAATAAGTCTCAATTGGGCAAGATTTGTGCCAAATGAGATATATTTGGATTTTTAGAAAATAAATATTTAAATATGGGATGGAATAATCGAGCTATATTTCGGTTTGCTTATGGGCTTGATTTCCGACCGAATTGCGCTGGAATTCGGTGTTTTTATTAAATTGAGATATATTTGGAAATTTTTTTTAAAAAAATCAATTTTTATTTAAAAATGGGCTGGAATAAATCCAGCTTTATTTCGGTCTTGTAATCGGCTTGATTTCCAACCGAATTGAGCTAGATTTCGGTCTTTTTTTAAATTCAGCTGGATTTCAAGATTAAATCCAGATGGATTTCGTACAACTGCCCCCACTGTAATTCATTCATTCACAAACCTAAAAAAACGAAATTGGGCATGAAAACAGAGGGACATTCGGCTGGAGTTGGAGACACACGTTCGAACTAAAACACCCACCCCTGAACCGACAAAAATTTCCGGCGAACAATGTCGACGGTGGAGGTAAGTTTTTTCGGTCTTTTCTCATTTTATTTTGTGCAATTTATTTGTTTTGGGAATTTTTTTTGAATCAGTTGAAGTGATATTTTTTTTCGGTTGTATATATGTATCGTTTGTTATTCTTGGTTGTTGAATTATTAATTTGGTATTGAGAATGATTGAGTTTTTTTTTGTTTGTATCTTGTTTTGTTTGCAATCCAGCCGAATGAGTATGAGTTAGTTTTGTTTTGTTTTTTTTTTTTTGTAATGCACATGTTCGTGTATGCATGTTACCGAATTTTGTCACATTTAATAACAAAAAAATCATATAATGTGCAGCCTCAATGGATAAGATACGGGCTTCATGGATGCAAGGCTAAGACCAATTTATTCTATAAATGTAAAGTTCTTGATACAATTAAGAGGACATTGTTTTCTGTTGGAGAACAAGGATTAGTTGATGAGTTTACAAACGGGGTTTTCGGTCATTTTTTGGGTTGGGTTGATAATGGTCTTAGTTCTTCGCAGTCTTTATTTGAACTTTTTACTCATCAAATTGATTCAACTAATGATGAAATGTTAAGGTTCCGAGTGGGTGGACGGGATCTCATATTTTCACCTAGTGAATTTTCCATTATTAGTGGTTTACGATTTGGTACTTCTCGTTTTAATCCTACTGCTAAACATTCTTTAGATGTTAGTACTGTTTTTCGAGTATTTTGTGGGGGACAACAACTTAGTGGTAAACAACTCTTGGAGCGATTTGAATTAAAAAATATTGATATTACACATAGGCATTTGTACCTTAGGGTAGCTAACATTTTAGCATTTTGGTTTGTCGGGTTGGGATACACGGATAAGAGAAAAATAGAAAATTGGATATATGTTCTTAGTGAAGATTTAGATGCATGGAACGAATTTCCATGGGGTGCATACACATACAAAGCACTTTTGTATTATAGTAAGCACGTACCTACTAATAGGAGTAGTGCTGAGAAAGGCTATCATCTTGCTGGACCGTTCTGGGTACTACAGGTATAAAAATACAACTCTTCACCATTTCATATATTACTAAATTATTCAAATATAATCTTTAATTTTTTGGTTAATTATTTTGTTAGGTTTGGGCATATGAGGTTATTCCTCAATTGGGGCAGGCGTGTGGAAAGATAGTAGACCGTAATGCCGAGCCACGGATGTTGAAGTGGCGTTTTAAACGCGCTAGTATCAAAGATTGGGTAGCTTTCTTTTCTCAACAGGTAATCTATTTATTTGTGAGTGTGTATTTTTGTTTTAAAATCATAATATTATTTTATCTTATCTTATCTTATTTAACTCTTAAATTAAACTTGCAGCTAATTGTTTTAACTGTCCTACCTCCTTCGCCATCAGAAATGCCTACACTGTACTGGCGATCATCACAAGGATCGGGCACATTGGGTGTGAATTATGTGGCCCCAATATCGACACAACGCATATTCCACAATCAAGGCCCCGTCATAGAGCATGATGTGCATGATGTGCACGCTGAAGCACATGAAACATCAACACACACTGAGAGGGTAGAGATATTACTTGAGCGTGATGATGAAGCCGACAATGAACATGACATTGAGAATGTTATCCACAGTGAGGCATGGCATGGAGGAGGGTATTTGGTAAATGTGGAGGTGAATGAGGAAGAGCAGCCTCGGTTTGAGAGCGAGCAGCCTGAGCTTGAGACTGAGTTCCCTGAGTTCGAGCCACAAACACAAGTAGTGAGGAGGAGGAGGAGGACTGGTAGGCAGTCATCGGATTCATCTTCTGGAGGGGAATCTCGGAGGCAAGAGAGAGATGATAAGCTTTTTGCTCGAGTGAAGCAATTCATTTTTGATGAGGTGGTACCTGGCTTCAATGCAAAAATTAAGGAGTTTGTTAATGAAGCTATACATGCATGCCGGCAATCCGATGTTTCTAGTTCTCAGCCTCAGCCTCAACCTCAACTTCAAACTCGAAGTGAAGAGGTATAATTTAAAATAATTTTTGGTAGTACTTGATGTTCTCTTATGTTGATATTTTTTTTATAAAATTGCAGTCTTCTGGTGGTGATGATGAGATTGAGCGAAAGTTCAAAAAGTCTGGACCTGTAGGAGTGAAAAAAGAAGTCGTGAAAAATTATCGTCAATATAGAGAGTCTGGCGAAAATCAACTCCGGGTTTCACAGTCAAATGGAGCTAAGTTGAGCCAATCATTCTTTGAACATCTTGAAGACCTCAACAGAAAACTCTCTCAAGCCCATGTGGAGCTTTATGTTGAGGCCCTCAACATGAAGTTGATTACGAAGAGTAAGTACGTTTCACGTACTTGTAATCCAGAATGGGTTCGTATTGTAAACCCAAGATTCCAGGTTCGATATAATTTATTTAAATTAAGCTTTTAATTTTTTACTTTAATTGTTTCGATTTTAATTTTTATTTTGGTTATGTTTTTTTACAGTCTTTGTTCTTCAAGTCGTATCCTTCAAATGTTGCTCCTCGAAGTAAAGCCACTACTGTTTCCCAAGAATTACTGGATTTCATTAAAGGGGAAGATAGTCCAAGTTCTCAAAGTTGGTACACGGCTTCAGTTGTAAGTGTTTTAATTATTTGAATTCGAATTTTAAATCATTTTAATCTATTGAAATCATTTTAATCATCTTTTATTTTTTTAAAGTTACTCATGCCATATCAAGCTGGAGAGCATTGGTTGTGTCTGAGGATTGACTTGGCCACTTGGAGTTGTCATATATATGCTGCCGACTTGAACAGTTTATCTCTACAGATGCAACGGTATAGAGCGGATATTGTAAGGTGCATGACCGATCATTTCTACAAGTTTTTACGCGCCGGCAATTATTTTGAAGTTAACAAAATAGGTTTGGTAGAAATTGATCGGCCATTGGCTCTCGATTTTACTAAAAATTTCAGTGCTTATGAGATGTCGAATGAATCTGTTTATGCTTGCATTCACATGGACCAGATGATATGTGGGAGGCCGAATCAATACTGGATTCAAAGGGAAAATATGGAAGAAAAATATAGGATGTTTATGGCATGGTCGATTTTTGACTTGTCATACGATGATAATTAATGTTAGTGTAGCATATTCACAATTTGTTTGTTGAATTTAATGGTTTTTGTAATTGGGATATTTTGGATATTGTTTATGTTTGAATTAAATTTTATTTCAGACTGCATTTCTTTTTACATTGTTCAATGATAAATATGTTGAAATAAATTTCAAAAATTAAAAAAAGTTGGATGATAAAATGCTTCAAAATTGGGATATATTTGACGGGATATATTTCGCTAAATGGAGATTGATTTCGGTCAATTGGGATATATTTCGATTTTTTATTTAAAAAATTAAAGAAATTGGATGATAAAATGCTTCAATATTGGGATATATTTGACGGGATATTTCGCTAAATTGAGATTGATTTCGGTCAATTGAGATATATTTCGATTTTTTATTTAAAAAATTAAAGAAATTGGATGATAAAATGCTTCAAAATTGGGATATATTT
>JAPKLW010000637.1:84823-125952 GCA_026898455.1 Plectranthus barbatus | reverse complement strand
ATAACTCTAAATTGGGCAAGATTTAACGGGATATATTTCGGTAAATTAGGATGGATTTCGGTCATTTTCATATTGAATTCGGATTTAATTTAAAAAAATGATAAAATCATATGAGAAATAACTTTAAATTGGGCAAGATTTAACGGGATATATTTCGGTAAATTGGGATGTATTTCGTCATTTTCATACTGATTTCGGTTTTTATTAAAAAATAAACTATAAATCAAGGTTTTATTTCACGTGAAAGACTGTCAATTCACTTTTGCATGCATCGTACAAAACACATGCATGCCATGACTTTCAATTCAAAGTGAAAATTAATATGGTCAATTTTGGACCAATTCATTTATGTTACACTTACATTTTTCAGAGATAATTCAGCTGCCAAGATGCAAAAATAATTCACTTTATGTACTATACACATCAGAAATAATTACAATTCAATTTTTCTCAAACCCTCTCAAATACTCATTCTCCAAAAACTCTCTCTAAAAACTATCTCTAAACCGTCTCAAACACTCATTCTCCAAAAACTCTCTAAATTAAAAAAAAATAGATTTCCGTTCTATCATTTTGCATTACAATGGTCAATGGGACAATCTATACAACTACATCGGTGGAGAGGAAAGAGTTGTCATGATACTCTCTCATGATATCACACTAGAAGAATTGCGGAGAAATGTTCAATACATCCTCCATTCTCATGCCATGGTGGGTTCTTACACCCTATATTATCTTGCTGAAACAAGAAGTGGGAGGACGGTTCCTTCGGTGCTCGCAACAAATATGCTCCTTCAACGGCTTTGTAACATGTATTGGGAGCCGAAGGTTTATTTAGTGATGAACATGCAATCCGATGGGGGTGCTGGAGGCTCTCGCCGACAACAATCTCCGTACAGGCCACACATGGCTTCGTTGAGCCCACAACCACACAACCCTTATAGTCCAACACCAGAAGAACTACATCGTTTTTCATCATCAATGATGTTTGGAGAAGCAGTGGAAGTCAAAGTTCTCCAGTCCCAGATTTAAACGAAAATGCTCTAGATGATGACAGTGACGATGATGCTGAATTCGGTGTGCACCAACAAAGTCCGAATACAGTTGTCGAGTCCGATGATGAAGAAGCTGAATTCGATACAGACTCATCAGATGGTGATGAACGCCAAAATTACAATGTTTCATTGTTCAATTGTACAATTGAAGATTTCACTGCTTGGGTCAGAGAACAAGGTGGCATGGGTGCCATTGTATCAAGCCTACTTCTGGCTAACCCATTACCGGCAGAAACAATTGAAGGTCTAAGCGGTCAAATGAATAATTGGTTACTTCCAATTATTCCGGTAGATACATCCGACTCACCTGTATTGAAAGATTTACAAGAAGTATTGGAAGGGGAACTGGAAAAGGGCAAAATGTTTTGGAGAAAAGAGGACTTGTACGTGGCTGTCGGACTTTGGCACATGGAGCATCACGTTGAATTCAAAGTCACGCGTTCTTCTACAACTCGGGTGGTGTACAATTGCAGCCGCAACCTAACTGTACATTCATCCTACGTGCCTCCAATTCAGCGGGATGCTGGGTAGTCCGCGAATTCATTCCAACTCATAGTTGTACTTTGAGTCTAAACAACATCCGCAGTAGAACTATACGATCAAAGGCGATCTCAGCTTACTTTGCTCGGAGGATGCGTAGACAAGGATCTATCATCAAGCCGCGGGATATAATGGCTGAACTACAGCAGAATTTTGGTATTAAGGTCAGTTACAACAATGCATTACGCGCTAGAAATGGAGCCATATCGATGATTTATGGTGGCTTAGAAGAATCATTCAACTTGCTACCAAAATATCTCGATGTTCTCCAAAAATGGAATCCGGGCACTATTACAGACATGGATATTGGCGAGGATCAACGATTACGCCATTTCTTTGTTGCCTTGAGTGTGTCACGTGCGGCTTTCGGGACTTGTTTAAGGCAAGTGATTGTGGTGGATGCTACACACCTGAAGGGGAGAAATAAAGGTGTGTTATTGGTTGTTGTTACCAAAGACGGCAACGAACAAATCTTTCCTCTGGCTATTGGATTTGCACCGATCGAGAACGATGAGAGCTGGACGTGGTTTATGTCACGACTGCGAATGGCTTTTGATTGTAGCCCACAATTGCTTATCGTTTCGGACCAACACATCAGCATTGCCAAGACAATAAGCTCAGTCTATCCAGAGGCGACGCATGCCTTATGTGGTTATCATATTCAAAATAAATTGACGACCTTCAATTCAACTATCGTGAAGTTATACCACAAGGCTGCCTACGCATACCGTTCTATCGTCTATCATAAGGCAATGGACCAGATTCAACAGCATTGCCCCACTGCATACAACAAACTCATGACAGTGGGGCCTGAAAAGTGGGCTAGGTCTAAATGTCCGGTTCGCCGATATAGCTTCATGACATCGAATGCAGCAGAAGTGTTCAACTCCAGGTTATTAGATGCTAGACGTCTACCTATCTGTTCCATTATTGAGCTATATAGACACATTGTCGAAAAATGGTTCGATGAACGGCGAGCTAAGGCGTTTGCAAGAGACGATGACTTGACTGAGGAAGTCGTGGCCAAAATGACTCCATTGGCGGATTTTTCACACAAGTACACGGTTTCACCTGTTTCTGAATATCATTTCAAAGTCAAATACAATGATAAAACTTGGAAGGTGGATCTTCAAGAGGGCTTATGCGACTGCCGGGAGTTTCAGATGGATCTCATTCCATGTTCACATGCTAATGCTGCAATTCGGTTAGTAAAATATATCGATAGAATTAAACTTTCATTCATAACGATCAAGTTTTTAATTATTATTGTTGCAGCTTCAAGGGTTTAGGTGTGTACGACTATGTTTGGGAGTACTACAAGACATCAAACTGGAGAGAAACTTATGGAGGAACTGTACACCCTCTTCCTCCAAGAGATGAGTGGATTGTATCACCGGAGGCACAAGCATGTGTTGTTTTGCCACCCATCGTCAATCGCCAAGCCGGTCGACCAAGAAATAGTCGTCGTCCTTCGAGAGCAGAGGCGGGACAAACATCGACTAGTAGACGACGAGGACCAAAAAAATGTAGTATTTGTGGATCATCAAGTCACACAAAACGTGCTTGTCCGGAAAGAATTCCACCTAATTAATTTGTTACATTTTTACAAATTTTATTGTACGTATTGCAATATGTGTGAACAACAAATCTCATATTTGAATGCTTATTTATATCTCACATCTCAATTCCAAATACTTGTGCTTTGCATGATTTCAATTCAAAATACCCGTGCTTCCCAAATGAGGAATTTGTTTTCAATACATATAATGTAATTTAATATCTAAAAAGGAGTTCAAATTTGCATTTTTTAATTTATTGTCCAAATCAAGCACATTTCACCGAGATTTAGCTCTTTTTTTCGAATTCAAGCACAATTCCTTCTGAGTTAAATTCCAATTTAAATGCAAAATTATCGAAGTCAAGCTCAAAATATTGAAAATGACGAAATCAAGATAATTTTAAAAAATAAATATAGTGAATTCCGAAATCAAGCTGTAAATGACGAAATCAAGATGAAAATGACGAAGTCAAGCTGGAAAATGCCGAAATCAAGCTGAGTATATATTCTCTAATATTTTATTGGTTTATTATTACTTTTTAAATGAAACCCTAAATATTTAATAATAAAAAAATAATTTTGTTAGGGTTTACACAGAAAACGAAAAAATTGATTGGTGGACTAAGACATATATGACAGACAAAGTACAATTTGTCTATTTTGTGTAGTTTTTCATAAGGGTGGCTATTTTGTGTATGTAGTTATAAAATTTGGCTAGTTAAAATTATTTCCTCATATTAAATTATGACCAAGGAATGTCTCCAAACTTTATTTTGTCAGTTCAAGAAACAAAGAAATACACTATAAATCTAGGATCCAAAAGGTAGAAAATAATAATCCATTTAGTTTTGTACTCCTATTTCATTTAGTTTTGTATTTATGCATATGTACAAAAAATTTGGTACCCATGCGACCAATATTGTTAATTGAAGCCCATATATTATCCTGAGATAAATTAGGCTGATTCTATTTGAATAAATAATCTTAAGGAAAAAAAATGTGCACATGAGAAGAATTATGATATATATATATATATATATATTTATAATCAAAAGCCCAGCACACTCAAGAAAAGTTTAATAAAAGCTATTATCTATTATCTAACTAATATACTAAAAGGGAAACGAAAATCCTTGTAGCAATGCCGCTTAAAAAGGCCCACCCATATAATGACAATCCATTCACATGCAAAATTTATTTTAAAAATAATAATAAATGTAGTGTTTAAATCTGCTTCAGCCTTAACAGTTTAGGCCCAACATTTGATGAGTCTATGGTCCAAAATTGGTCGAGTAACGCTGTTTTGAATTTTTTTTATAAAAAAAACTGAACCTCAATTTGAATGTGTACAAGCAACGACTGACATTTGAAATGATAGTTGGGTCCTTTTCTTGCTTCTAAAAGCTCATAGAAGGTGCTGGAGATGGTGGAGTGGTTGTGTTAATTAGAATAACATGGTAACTCAGATGGTTGCTTGCAAAATGTAATGGTGATTCAGAACCCACCTTCATGTTATGCTATTAGCGTCATGGTAGCCACTAGCTAAACCACAATGAATCTTAAAGTCGCTTGCAAACAACAAATTCTCAAATACATGGTATCTCAAATATAAAATTTTTGTGATCATTGTTTTTAATTTCAGGAGAAATACGCAAGATTTCTCCAAATAATGTTTTTTGAGGAGAAATTAGGAACAACAGCTTCCTTATTGTTCATAAAGTTCTTTAATTCGTTAAGAAAAAAGTGGTAAGAATGAACATGGTAGTCATTGCTCTATGATTTTATCTCTTGATATTGGCTTTATGAATTATGGTGTGAACAAACATAACTTCTAATTAGTAGGAAGTTGATAGGTAAGAGTTCATTGTTGAAACTTGAGCTCAAACTTAATTTGCTTCTCTTATTTGATTAATAAATTTCTTAGATTTTTGATCCTTTCACGTCTCAAACGTCATGATGCAATAATACATTTTATAAATGTACTCATGTGATAAGTATTGAATTGAGAATTTCTAGCACATCACCAACAATGCTTTTGTCCACACCACTGCAGCTCCACCAGGTCTATTTTTGTTGAAACAACCGTTGAAGCTACAGCCCCACCACTGTATGTAGTTTCGGATCACCGCACCACTGTCGAGCAAATATATGTGGCAATATATACAGTTTGTATAAACGAGGTTTGTGATGTCGATCTAGATTGTCTAAGACGCAAGACAATCTCATGTGGTTCACATCCTTCTATATAATACCTTGGACTTCACTTTTATTTTCTTCTTTTCCAACAATAAAATATCATCCTTCGAATAATAACTCAAATTTTGCGCCTTATATAGTACTCATGCCTTTGCACGTCCTTCTGAAACTACTCTGTGATTATTTTCTTTAACAAAAAATGTGTTCTTCTTAGCAAGAATCCAACAACCATGCATGGATAAATCATCCACAATAAATAGATTAATATAAATGATAACAAATTTATTATATGTTATAACAATATTTTATAATTGAATGAAGTCGTAGTTTGAGATTTGATAGAATCATGTTAAAATTTTGGTGTCACCAAACGTTTGTTGGAAACGGAGATATTTAAATAAATATTCCGGACATAAATATTTAATTTTTGTGAAAATTAAATATTACAGAATCGATCTACGTTGTGAGTAGATAATCGTGGTATATTTATTTTCTCAAATTCGTATTCCGGTGAGTGAGAAATTAATCCGCGAAAGTTACACGTGGCGCCATTATTACATGATTAATTAAGACAAGACATGTAATAATTATGACATCCCACATTGGGAATATAACCTTGTCTTAACAGGTTTAAATACAATTACACTGATATGGTGTAATAACTGAGTGTGCTAGGGACGTTGTACAACGTGCCCGCCGTGTGCCCACGCGCGCCGCCGCCGCCTGCCTAGGCCTTCGGCCTCTGCGCGGCCGCAGGCCGAGCCCGAGCCCGTGACCCGAGCCCCAGACCCCAGTTCTTGGTTCTTGGCAATTGGTCTTTGGGTGGGCCTTGGGCCTTGGCCCGTTGCAACCTTATCTTTTTGGTTAACAGAAACGAGCCCGATGGGCTTATCGGAGTGGGTCAGGTGACTGGGTCAGTTCCAGTCAACACAGATGCACACGTGGGTTGCGACGTGGCTGATGAGTCAACCCACGTGCGCATTGACGTGTCAGACCGTTACGCTACGCTCGTTTGAATTCAGACAGGGCTCCGTGATTGTCGCCTGTAACGGCTGCTCGAGCCCGTGTCTCCCGCCGTAACCGCCAGCGCCATCATGTGCGCAGGCGTAACCGCTGTCGTGCCTTGATTGCCCGACACGCTCCCTCAGGTGTGGACTGCCTATAAATAGGCACTCAAGTGGCATGCATCAGACGTTCCAAAAATAGCTCTTAGCTGCATAATTCTGCTTTTTTAGCTGCATTCCTCCTGCCAACTCTGTTCTAGCTCCTTCCTGTTCGCCGGAGCTCTGTCGACCGCGGTGCTACCTCGATCGAGACGAAGCCATTTTACCTTTGGGGACAAACCGCTAAAACCGAGCACTACGGTGGCGTATTTGTCTTGCGGGAAGAGATCCTCTCGACTCGGCTGATCAGTTTGATCTTTCAATTTTTTGTATTATTTCAATTTCTGCAAGAGTTGTTTTGTTCTTCTATTCTGATCTTGTATTCAGTTCTTCATCAATATAACAATTGCAAGATAAATAGTTCTGTTCTGAATCAAGATGGCTGATGACTTGAACAACCCTGCTGGAAATGGAGCCGGTGGTGTGCCTGGCTATGATCCTTCTGCTCCGCGCCTTCCTCCCAATGCTCAAGTGGAGAAACCCTCCAAGTTCACTGGCGCTGATTTCAAGACGTGGAGGCAGAAGATGTTGTTCTACATCACCACGTCGGGGATAGCCAACTACTTGAAGGAAGACAAGCCCGAGTGCGCTGATGATGAGCCGGACCGCCAGAAGCGTGTCGCCTTTGACAACTGGTGCCATGGGGATTTCTTATGTCAAAATTTTATTTTAAATGCTTTAGTAGATCCCTTGTATGCGGTGTACGCAAATGTAGAAACATCAAAAGGACTATGGGAAATGCTAGAGAAGAAGTACCAAACTGAGGACGCGGGTACTAAAAAGTACGCCGTGGCCAAGTATTTGTCGTACCAGATGGTAGACAATAGATCGGTTGTAGAACAAGTGCAAGAATTTCAATTGATCTTGCACAACGTTCAAGCCGAAGGGATGATGCTTCCCGATGCTTTTAATGTGGCTGCGGTCATAGAAAAGCTACCCCCCCTTCTTGGAAGGACTTCAAGAGTTACCTTAAGCACAAGCAAAAGGCTATGACTCTTGAAGATTTGATTGTCAAACTTCGGATTGAAGAAGACAATCGAAGGCCTGACCCTAGATTGAGGGCTATGGAGGCTAAGGCCAATTTGATGGAGCGTGGTGGTCCATCAAAGAAGCGTAAGAGGCCTACCCAATCGAACAAAGGCGTTGTGATCAAAGAGCCTAAGTTCAACGGTGACTGCTACAATTGTGGCAAGCCTGGCCACATGGCTAATCAGTGCAAGAAGCCCAAAACTAAAGGCAAGGGCAAAGATAAGATGTATAACTATAACGTCGAACCCGATAATGATTGGGAAGACGACTTATGTGTTGTTGTCTCAGAAGTCCACCATGTGGACAATCCGAGGGAGTGGTTCGTTGATACGGGTGCAACATGTCACGTAGCATCCGAAAGGAATGTATTCTCTTCCTACAAAGCTGTTGAAGGAAGAAAGCTTCATATGGGCAACCAAGCCTCGTCTGATGTTGCTGGAGTTGGGAATGTGGTCCTAAGGCTCACAAGCGGAAAGGACTCACCTTGAAGGATGTGTTGCATGTCCCGGACATTCGGAAAAATCTAGTGTCAGGCTCACTTCTTGTGAACAATGGTTTTAAACTTGTTTTCGAGTCTGAAAAGTTTATTTTGTCCAAGTTTGGAAATTTCCTTGGCCGGGGTTACCTTGCCAACGGACTTTTCAAAATGAATGTAATGGCACGGCGCCAAGCCGAAAAAATTATCAATAAAGGTAAATCTTCTTCTGCTTACTTGGTTGAGTGCTCTGATTTGTGGCATATTAGATTAGGACATGAAAATCTAAATGCTATAAAAAGATTTATGAATCTAAACTTGTTGAAAGTGACTGATTTTAAACAAACAAGATGTGAAGTTTGTGTTGAAGCAAAAATGGCGAAGTTACCATTTCAAGCAGTCGAAAGGAGCACTAAGCCTTGTGCAAACTAGAGGTGGGAAGAAATTTTTCATAACCTTCATTGATGATTGTACAAGATATTGTTATCTTTATGTACTCTGAAGTAAAGATGAAGCAATAGAAGCTTTCAAAAATTATAAAGTGGAAGCAGAGAATCAATTGAGCACTCGAATCAAAATGATTCGAAGTGATCGAGGTGGAGAGTATGTCGCTCCGTTTGAAGAACTTTGTGCTGCTTCAGGTATAATTCATCAAACGACTGCTCCGTACTCACCTCAATCAAATGGTGTTGCCGAGAGGAAGAATTGGACTTTAAAAGAGATGATGAATGCTCTACTGATTAGTTCGGGTTTACCCGAAAATATGTGGGGTGAAGCTGTCTCAACAGCCAACTACATCTTGAACAAGATTCCTCTCAAAGGAAAAGATGTTACCCCATATGAGATGTGGAAAGGTAGAAAACCCTCCTATAAATATCTCAAAGTTTGGGGTTGTTTAGCGAAGGTTGAAGTGCCTCCACCCAAACAAGTTGCAATCGGTCCTAAAACAATTGATTGCGTCTTTATTGGCTATGCACTTAACAATGCAGCTTATCGTTTCCTAGTACACAAGTCGGAGAACCCGGATGTGACTGTAAGGACGACGATAGAATCAAGGAATGCAATATTATTTGAAAATGTCTATCCGAACAAGAGAAAAGAGGATGAACCTCAAGTTTCTCGAAAGAGAACACACGAGGAGGCTACTAGTTCTGATCCTGTTGAGGAAGAACCGAGACGTAGTCAAAGAGCTAGGACTGCTAAAATTTTTGGTCCCGACTTCATTACTTATATGTTGGATGACAAACCGAAAACTATTAAGGAAGCTCTAGCTCGACCAGACGCTTCTCTCTGGCAAGAAGCGATCAACAGTGAAATTGAATCCATAATACATAATCATACATGGATTCTGACTGATCTCCCGAAAGGTTGCAAACCCTTAGGATGCAAGTGGATCCTAAAAAGAAAGTACAAAGCCGATGGCTCTGTTGATAAGTATAAGGCCCGCCTTGTGGCAAAAGGCTTTCGACAAAGAGAGGGAGATGATTTCTTTGACACCTATTCACCTGTAACTCGAATCACGTCTATTAGAGTGCTTCTCGCAATTGCTGCGTTGTACAATCTAGAGATTCACCAAATAGATGTGAAAACTGCTTTCTTGCACGGTGAATTAGAGGAAGAGATCTACATGGATCAACTTGACGGGTTCGTAGTACCTGGTCAAGAAAAGAAGGTCTGTAAATTGATAAGATCCTTGTACGGTCTAAAACAAGCGCCCAAGCAGTGGCATATAAGGTTTGACAACGCAATGTTGGCAAACGGGTTTAAGTACAACGAGTGTGACAAGTGTGTCTACTATAAAGGTACCTCTAACTCCTTTGTTATTGTATGCCTTTATGTAGATGACATGTTGATTATGGGAAATAGTCAACAAGTAACCGTTGATACTAAAAAAATGTTGAAGCGAAACTTCGACATGAAAGACATGGGTGTAGCTGATGTGATCCTCGGGATCAAAATCATGAGAAAAGTTGATGGAATTGTTCTGTCACAATCTCACTATGTCGAGAAAGTGCTTAGAAAATTCAATGCTTATGATAGTTCACCAGCAAAAACACCTCTGGAGCTCAATGTTCATCTTAGCAAGAACTAAGGTGACCCTGTAGCTCAAGAGGAGTATGCAAAGGTCATTGGTAGTCTGATGTATCTGACTAACTGTACTCAACCAGATCTTGCTTACTCGGTGAACAAACTGAGTAGATACACGAGCAATCCAAGTAAGGAACACTGGAAAGCTCTTGTGAGAGTTTTGAGATACTTAAAGTATACTCTTAACTTAGGGCTACACTACACTAGATTTCCACCTGTACTTGAAGGGTATTGTGATGCCAATTGGATCTCCGACACCAATGATTCACCATCCACGAGTGGATATGTGTTTACGATCGGTGGGGGGGCAGTCTCGTGGAAATCTACGAAGCAAACGTGTATAGCCCGCTCTACAATGGAATCTGAGTTCATAGCTTTAGATAAAGCTAGTGAAGAAGCAGAATAGCTTCGTCACTTTCTTGAAGATATTCCTTGTTGGAGCAAACCAGTGCCCTCAGTGATGATTCACTGCCACAGCCAAGCAGCTATTGGTCGGGCACTGAACAACATGTATAACGGTAAGTCGAGACATATTCGTCGTTGACATAATACTGTTAGGCAATTGATCTCGAACGGGGTTATATCTATTGAATATGTGAAATCAATAGATAACCTAGCGGATCCGCTAACCAAAGGGTTAAAACGAGATCAAATGTACAAGTTGTTAGAGGGAATGAGACTAAAATCCACAATTTAGGACGAGTATAGTGGACACCCAACCTAGGTGATTGGAGATCCCAAGAACTAGGTTCAATGGGAAAACTAAGCTATATAAGCTTGAGTGTTAACGCCAAATTCTTCCCTTCCCTAGGTGAGCAAACTTAGGTGTTTTAAGCCTGCATGTGGTATAGGTTAAGTCAATCGACTTTTAATCCTGAAAACCACGCAGTGGTTGAGTACGGCAGGATACTCTTAAATAGGAGGTCACCTATATAAGTGGAAGTAGGGATGTCAATCGGGCTAACCCGTCGGGTTTTGGGCTAACCCTATCGGGTTGCGAGCCATTCGGTCCGGGTTGAATCGGGCTGAATTTTTTTCGGGCTAAAAATTCTTGAACCTAACCCTAACCCACCGGTTTTCGGGCTGACCCGTCGGGTTGGCAAGATTTACGAGTTTACTTTTGTAAAGATTTTCTTAAAATATTTTAACAACCCCTAAAACAAAATAAAAATGAAAATGAGGAACCAACATAAATAAAAGACATTAGACAACAATATCTTCGCAAAAAAATAGTGATAAGTAGATAAAAGGTTGGTCAATCATAGTTTAAAAAAATATCAATCCTTATATGCGAACTAATTTAAGTAATAGAAGTCCATTCTTCAACATAATAAATGAAAAAATAGAGATTATAAAATTAAATGTAGCTTTCATTTGGGTGAACTTAACAACGAAAGATTTATAAAGGTGCTTGAAAGGAAAATGAGTAGCACGCTAATTAGGAGAGTGACGAGTGGAAGACTGTGAAAGACAAAGAAAGGGAGGATTTTTCGATTTGAGGGTAATGGACTACGTCATTGTGAGAGATAGATGAGATTTTGTGTGACAAGAAATTAGGTTTAGAGAATTGGGTTTTTGAGTATAGTAGGATATAAATAATATTAGAAATAATAAAATATTATATATATATATATATATATAATTAAATATTGCCGGCCCTACGGGCCGACCCGCAACCCACCGGGCTCAACCTGTTCGGGCCGCCAACCCGTTCGGTTAAAAATAATTTCGGGCTGGAGATTTTTTACCCTAACCCGTTTTTTAACCCACCGATTTCGAGCTAACCCATCGGTTTTGGGCTTTATTGACATCCCTAAGTGGAGGTGAGGGCCGCTTCAAATGAACACTTATGAATCCAAAGGGGTTTTCCATGGCCCGTAATGGAAACAAACGTGAGAACGGATGGAGTTTGAAACGTTAGTGTTCCAACGTCGTTGTCTAGGTACACACGACGGAGGGTTAGTTCAAGGTTTTTTACCACTAAGCCACCAGTGTATCCGATGATGTTGAAGATGAAAGGTTCAAGGCCACAAACTACATATTCGTGTGCATTAACGTTTCTCGATGATGGAGTTGGCTCTGACTTTCATGCATTGGGCATTTCCACTCATGGGGGGGATTGTTGGAAACGGAGATATTTAAATAAATATTCCGGACATAAATATTTAATTTTTGTGAAAATTAAATATTACAGAATCAATCTACGTTGTGAGTAGATAATCGTGGTATATTTATTTTCTCAAAACCGTATTCCGGTGAGTGAGAAATTAATCCGCGAAAGTGACACGTGGCGTCATTATTACATGATTAATTAAGACAAGACATGTAATAATTATGACATCCCACATTGGGAATATAACCTTGTCTTAACAGGTTTAAATACAATTACACTGATATGGTGTAATAACTGAGTGTGCTAGAGACGTTGTACAACGTGCCCGCCGTGTGCCCACGCGCGCCGCCGCTGCCGCCCGCCTCACCTCGCCTCGGCCTTCGGCCTCTGCGAGGCTGCAAGCCGAGCCCGAGCTCGCGCCCGTGACCCGTGCCTCGGACCCCGGTTCCCGGTTCTTGGTTCTTGGCAATTGGTCTTTGGGTGGGCCTTGGGCCTTGGCCCGTTGCGACCTTATCTTTTTGGTCAAAAGAAACGAGCCCGATGGGCTTATCGGAGTGGGTCAGGTGACTGGGTCAGTTCCAGTCAACACAGATGCACACGTGGGTTGCGACGTGGCTGATGAGTCAGCCCACATGCGCATTGACGTGTCAGACCGTTACGCTACGCTCGTTTGAATTCAGACAGGGCTCCGTGATTGTCGCCCGTAATGGCTGCTTGAGCTCGTGTCTCCCGCCGTAACCGCCAGTGCCATCACGTGCGCAGGCGTAACCGCTGTCGTGCCTTGATTGCCCGACACGCTCCCTCAGGTGTGGACTGCCTATAAATAGGCACTCAGGTGGCATGCATCAGACGTTCCAAAAATTGCTCTTAGCTGCATAATTCTGCTTTTTTAGCTGCATTCCTCCTGCCAACTCTGTTCTAGCTCCTTCCTGTTCGCCGGAGCTCTGTTGACCGCGGTGCTTCCTCGACCGAGACGAAGCCGTTTTACCTTTGGGGACAAACCACTAAAACCGAGCACTACGGTGGAGTATTTGTCTTGCGGGAAGAGATCCTCTCGACTCGGCTGATCAGTTTGATCTTTCAATTTTTGTATTATTTCAATTTCTGCAAGAGTTGTTTTGTTCTTCTATTCTGATCTTGTATTATGTTCTTCACCAATATAACAACGTTGTAGAGGCTAAGAGAGTCTAACTAACTCAAGAGCTGCAAGTTAAGGAAATGTCAAAAGGAGGCAGGTACCTGGGCATCCCAAACATCACTGGAGCGAAGAAGAAACAAGCTTTCTATGGTATCTTGGATAAAATGAAGGCCAAGCTTAGTGGTTGAGCTGATAGAATACTATCTCAAGCCGGAAATGAGATCTTGATTAAAGCTGTAATCCAAGTCATTCCAAGCTATGTCATGAATTGTTTCTTAATACCAAAAACACTCTGCCAAGAAATGGAAAAGTTAGCTGCAAATTTCTTTAGCGCTGCAAACCAAAACGAGCAAAGAATCCATTGGGCTGCGTGGGAAAAGATTACTGTGGCAAAGAGGGAAGGAGGATTGGGGTTTAGAAATCTTCAGAGCTTCAATCTTGCTCTCCTTGCAAAACAAATCTGGAGAATTTTACATAATCCAGAATCTTTGATTGCCAAAGTCTTGAAAGAGAAGTATTTCCCAAAGAAAGACATTCTTGCTGCAACAATGGGATCACAAGCGACTTTCTTGTGGAGAAGCCTCAGGGCAGCAGTAAAGATAATTAAAGACGGGACTGCGTGGAAGATTGGAGATGGTAAGGATGTTATCATAGGAGCCGATAACTGGATTGGAGTGGAAAAAGGTAGAAGACCAAATGTGGTGAAGGATACAACGATGGCAAATAAGAAAGTTTCTAGCCTCATTGATAAGAGAAGAGAGAGCGGAGGACTGAAACTATCAAAAAAGTTTTCAATGAAGAGGATTATGAAGAAATCCTAGCCATCCCACTCGGAAACAGATGTCAAAAGGATAGCAGAATTTGGAGGTATACAAAACATGGGAGTTTTACTGTTAAGTCAGCGTATCAGAGTGCTCTTAAAATGGAAGTGGAGGCCAAAGACTGTAGAGCATCAACAAGTACAAAACCGAAGATGTGGATGAAGCTTTGGACAATCAACACACTTCCCAGAATTAAGATGTTTGTCTGGAAGGCTTGTATTGGAGCTCTCCCTGTGAAGATTAATCTGAAAAGAAGAGGCATGAACATTGATCCAATTTGCACCCAATGTGGCGAGGATATTGAGAGCATTGACCACATGCTTATGTATTGTGCACACGCCAGAAGGGTTTGGTACATCTCTGAGATGCGGCTCGAGGTTGAAAAATTCTAGGGGCTCCATTCGAGAACATCATATGGGATATGATGGAACTTAGAGGAGAGTCGAGTGCCCTATTCGTCGCCACTGCGTGGAAGATTTGGAAAGCAAGAAACAGATGAGAATTTGAAAAGAAGAGAAGTGATCCCTACACTATCACACAAAAAGCTTGGATGCAATGGAGAAATATCGAAGAGGAAAAGGATGAGATGCAGAGGAATAAGGAGTTGAGAGAACCACAAAAATGGGAAAAACCGCGAAAGGGAAGATTCAAGATGAACGTGGATGTGGCTGTCCTCAGTGAGAAGGAGATTGGAATGGCTTGTGTAATTCGCGACGATGAAGGTAGAACTACTTTTGTAAGTCGAGAAAGTTGTAGAGCTCACGGAAGTAGTGCACTCCTTGAAGGACTGACAATGCGTTTTGCGGTGAGAAAGGCGAAACAATACAATATGAGAGTGGATTATGTAGAAAGTGATAGTCTCCAGCTCATTCAATGCATCAATGGAATGAAGCAGATGAACCCGTATGAAGAGGTGATTGTCATGGATATTCAAGAAGCTGCCAAGGAGATAGCTAATCCTGAGTTCCATCACATCCGAAGGGAGGCGAACCAGGTTGCACACACAATTGCAAAAGGACCGTACTGTATTCATGTCAATTACATTCCTAGACTTCTTGCTCAACTCATCAGAAATGATATGTAACTCATGTTTTGAAATGAAGTGTGTTTTGTTGCTCCAAAAAAAAAAAATTAATAATAAAATTTAAGATGTGACATCAATAAATAAAATATTGTAAATTTATTCCTTTATTCCTAATTTTAATTATGTTAATATAAAAATATGTATAATATAGCGTGCATCCATGGAAGCAATGATATATACTTCACAATTAAATATATTTGATCTTAATCTATATTCCACAGCGTCTAAAAACTTGTGCTCGGAAATTATCAAATATAATGGAAATGGTTTGTTGGAGAACAATAAATCGTAAAGAGGCATGATTAATATTTGTAAAATAAAAAGTTATTTCTTGAGCCAGTAGCTAATGTGAAGATGTTAAAGAGGATTTGGTGACGTAGAAAATAGAAAATAGATGTTGCAGTACATCGGTAAGAGGAAACGTGTTGCACTGGAATAGATAAATAGGTCGAATACTAATCCCTCCGTCCCATAATATTAATCTTGTTTCATTTCAGCACAGATACCAATGTGAATAGAGAAAGAGAAAATTAAAATTTTATTAGTGAGTGTGTATTACTTTTTCATTTTAGAAAAGAAGACTAATATTTGGGACAGACGAAAAAAGAAAACATGACTAATGTTATGGGACGGGAAGGAGTATTTTTTTAGTGTAGATATTGTCCATAGATACAAAATAGATTTAGTTTTGGTCTATAATACTTAGTACTCCCTCCGTTCCTTGGCATTAGTCTCATTTGCTTTTGACACAATTACCAATATTTGTGAGTGTAGTGGAATTAATATTTTATTGGTGTGAGGAGATTTTTTTCATTTTAGAAAATGAGACTAATTCCGCGGGACAAACGAAAATGGAAAATGGGATTAATGCCAAGGGACAGGGAGTATTATTTATAGTGATTCTATCTCCTGCTATGTCTATAAGCTGAAAGGCAGAAATTCAGAATGTGGAGAGGAAAAGTAGATATAAAATGGACCAGTTAATGAACATATTTCTTTTTTTAAAAAAAAATACTTTGGTATGTTCTTTAATTATTTTAATTTATATATTTAACTTTGAAATAAGGATTAGATTAATCCCCTCGATTATTACAACCGACTCTTTTAAGCACTTTCAGTTTTAAAATTTCCATCATACCTCATTTAAAAATTATTTTATATAGTTTCTCAATCTAAAAATCATAATAATAAATATTACTTCATTATTTTATTTTTCCACATTTAGTCAAGTTAATTATTGATAACTCTTGTAAAATAGTCATATTCTCTTGATTTTAGTTCGATTTGGAGAGCATTTTGCTTAAGCTTAGCTCACTAGTTGTTGTTTTGGTCTTGTATATAGTTGCTAGTGTCTTATTAGATTTAATTAGATAATTTTAATGCTTATTGTCTTATTTGTGTTGATTTCGGAGTTAAAAATGTTGTGCAAGGAATTCTATTTTTTAACCTGAACTAAAGCTTATAGAATGATGCTGGAGCACCGAAACTGGTCAAAGTTGATCAAAAAAGTGGAGTCACCATTTCGAAAAAGGAGGAGACCTACTCTTTTTTTCTGTTGTGGGAGCAGTTAATTGCTGGGCTGGAAAGAAAAGTGTTGGAAATTCCCACAGCTTTTCCAAGGGTAAAGCTAAAATGTAGCAAAAAGGAGGAAACTTAATCTAGGAAAGAGGTATAAAAAGCTGAAGGAGAGAGAAATAAGGGACCCACTCATTATGGAAGAAAGAGAAACACCATTGGAGAGAGAGGAAGTCACTGGGGATCGAAGAAGGAGGAAGAGAAGCTGAATCGCAGCTTAATCTCACCGAGAGATTAGCGTGGCAGAGAGAAATCCTTCCATTGCATCGATCGATCGTGGGGAATATTTATTTTTCTTCCTTTTATTTCAAGATTTAGGAGTTTCAACTATGCGAATTAATTTCTAGAAATTGCTCTTAGCTGTAGACATGAACTAATTTCCTTTTGACTTGGGCTATGGATATTTCTTGCGTTGTGCTAAATCTATAAGTGAAGCATTTGCTGTTAGCATGAAGTTATTGCGCATTTGAGGTTCAACTTTATCACTTGCAGCTGTGTGGGAACTCATAGTTGTTTATTTATGCTTAGTCTTAATTTAGAAAAATTAGGATTAAGAGAGAACCTTAAAATGTGGCACACTGTATGCATAGGAATATGCTAGATTTGTGTTTGCAATTACCCTTGGAATTTAATCTGTTGCTGTTCGTGGTTAATTGGGCATAGGAATATGTTGTTTAATCAAGAATAGTGATCTCATCAATTTTGGAAAATTTAACTGAGAGTTTAGCCTGGGTCATATTTACCATTAATCAAGAAAATTTGTCAAGTTTGTCTCCATCATCATCCCTTGTTTTTCGGCATTCTCGAATTCATTTACTCCTTGTTATTTGTTTAATTAATTTGTGCCTAGTTTAAACAGGCAACCCAACATTATTCTATCTCATCAACCGAACCGAGTTTATGTGGATTGTGCACCTTACCCGCCTTCCCTGTGGATCTATATTCGGAATTACTCCATATTTATATATTAATAGTGGGGAAAGACTATTTAGTAGTTGCTATTTAATTCGCTTGCTTTGTTAATTTTATTTTATTGCACTCTATCAATTTAAAAAAAAAGTACGTAATCGGAGCTGTGTTGTTTTGAATTGGTCTGCTAGTGCATGAATCAAGAGCCTGCTCCAGAATTATACCCATTTGATTATGAGATTGAGAGGACATTCATGAGAAATCATAAGAGACAAAGAAGGAGAAGAAGAGTTATGGATGCTCCAGGCAATGAAGAGGTACTTGGGGATCTTGTAGCGCAGGCAAATGAAAAGGATAGGGTGGTAGCTGACTATGCCAACAATGTGGTACATGATGTGCGACCTGTTATTGTGAAGCCTGAAATTGGAGCTCGACAGTTTGAGCTAAAACCGATGATGTTCCAGATGATATAGATAATAGGCCAGTTTGGGGGTATACCTACTGAGGACCCGCATCTGCATCTTTGATCTTTTCTAGAAGTATGTGATTGTTTCAAGCTTGATGGGGTGAGTGACGATGCACTAAGGCTGAAACTATATCATCTGTTCCAGATGATACAAACAATAGGTCAGTTTTGGGGTAGGCCTACTAAGGAGCCGCATCTGCATCTTCGATCTTTTCTAGAAGTACGTGATTATTTCAAGCTTGATGGGGTGAGTGACGATGCACTAAGCCTAAAATTGTTTTCGTTCTCTCTGCGGGATCATGCAAAGGCATGACTGAACTCTTTACCTTCAGACTCTATTCGAACATGGGATTGAGGCATTTTTGACTAAGTATTATCCTCCTACTAAGAACACTCAATATCGGTTGGATTTCATTGCATTCAAGCAGGGGGATGAGTTGGTGAGCGAAGCCTAGGAATGATATAGAGAGCTGCTGCGGAAATGTCCTCAGCACGATATTCCACACTGTATTTTACTTGAAACATTCTACAATGGGTTGCATCCCGACTCCCGAACTTGGTTGGACGGGTTTGCAAATGGGGCCATTTTGTCTAAGACTTACACTGAAGCTTGTGAGATACTCGAAAGGGTTACTAAAACTAGTTGTCCATGGTCAAGACCGCGGGCAATACCACATAAAGCCGCTGGAGTGGTTGATGTGGATGCCCTTGAACTTATCACTGCACAAATCGAGGTGTTAGGGACTTTGCTGAAATTCATTGAGAAAAATATCGCTGCTGGAGTTATGTCTTAGCAGCCTAATGTGTTGCTTCAACATCAACCAACTGTTAATTAGATCGTGACTGAAGTATCCTGTGTTTACTGTGGAGAAGCGCATCAATTTGATGATTGCAGATTCAATACTGTCTTGATTAATTATATTGGACAACAGGGGGTAACATGAAACCACCTGAATTTCTCTTGGTCTACACCACAAGCTGCAGCAGGGTCAAGCCAGTAACAACAAAATCATATTACACTTTCTGATTATCAGAAGCCACAGCTTGAGCAAAAGCTTTATCAGCAACCAGTTCAACAACAATCCCAAAAGCAACAACTGCAAAGACAATCTCAGCAGCATCAAGGTGGTTCACTTGAATAGTTGTTGAAATAAAGGGCGCAAGAAGATGTTGTTTGAGCCTAGAGATTGGGTTTGGCTGCATATGCGAAATGAGAGGTTTCCTTTGCAGCGGAGATCGAAGTTGTTACCTCGTGGAGATGGTCTCTTCCAAGTGGTGGAGAAAGTGAATGATAATGTATACAAGTTGGACTTACCAGGTGACAGCTTGGATTTGAGGACAAATCCTCTTCAAGAGGAGGGGAATGATGGAGCCCAAGTAGCAGCTGTGAGAGACGATACAGTCTACATTCCGAGTGGGCCGATGACTAGAGCTCGAGCAAGGACTTTGAGGGCTGGATTGAGCTTATTGATTAAAGACATTTGAACTGCCAATGTTTCCAGAGAATTGATGCTGATTGATGAGTTAAATGAAGGCCCAAAAATTATTAATTTAATTATGTGTAGTGATTGGACTTAGTTTAATTTATTCAGTTATTTTGGGCCAACATGTTTAAGTCTTCTTTAAGTGATTTTTTAATTTAATTAGCTATTAATTTCGAATTTAATTCCTTCCTAGTTTAGGGATTTGAATTGCCTATATATAGGCCTTGTATGGAACAATTTTTGTTCAGTTTTCAGTTTAATAAAATTTGTGTGCTCAAATTTTCAAAATTCCTATTCATCGATAGGGTTTTGATTTCGACTAATCAATCGGACAATCATATCCATTGGTGGTGTCTTCGCATATATCCTTCGTTGTTGGGTCAATCCGCTTCTTCGGTTGTAGGAGAATTATTTCTGGACAACGGTACTTGAAGGTTTTCGAATCCAAATGTATTGGATCCTTCCATCAATTTTCAGTTTGCTTCCGCGTCGGGTCTGAGTCGAATAGTTTGAGTTCCTGGGTTGCGATCTAAACCTTCCAGTGAGGATCGTATCACCTTGTTGTGCAAGCATGATTATCACGGACAATTGCCAAACACAAGGATAGGTTTTGAGAAGAATTATAAAACTCCCAACAGTCGACATCTAAGGAGAAGGGAGATTTGTCCTAACTCTAAGGAGCGACAAGGTGCAGATTGAAGACCGAGGTGCTTGAAAGTGCGCACTGACCAGACAGAGGAGCTGCTCAACGTTAGAGATCAAGTCTGGCCTTGTAATCAATCAAATAGTGAATTTTCAGTCGGAGGACTGAAGAGTGGACGTAGAACATTTGTTCGAACCACTATAAATTCTTGTGTCATTTACCACTTTATCTTGTTATATTGTGTGTGCGCATATTTGAAACTCAACACATCAAGTGTAGTAGTATAATCTGCAATTAAACTAACGAATATTCGAGCTTAAACACATTTAATAAACACTTGCTAAGTCGTGACCTTAGCAAAATAAGTGCAAGACATTATTAAGAACTTTCACTGCAAATATTGATACTCTGATCGGGGACCAACAGAAAGTAGCAGTAAGAAAAATAATCGATAAAGAGCGAAATAAAGAGGAATTAGGCAAAAATTTAAAGTAAACCCACGAGTAAACAAGATAAAGCATGTATTCGAGTTGCAAATTCTCGGGATATTCCGGTAGCATTACAGCGTGAGTTTCTAGAGCGTAAAAAGATACCAAAAATTGGGTTCTCTACCCCTATTTATATAGACAGGATAGGGGAGAGAAAGCTGATCTAACCCTAGCTATGGGCGATCTCATGCTCGCCGCGATTTTCGGAGCGGCTCCGAATTTCATGGGGTCAGTTAGGGCATCCAACGGTCGTGCGCCACCGAGCTTCTAGGGTTTCTTTGTCTTCTTCCTCGCCACCGACCACTGATTGTGCTCAGTGTCGAGGAGTAAAGGGGGTCGGTGGCGACCTCCTGACTTAGGCAATTTCGAATCTTTGATCGTTCCAAGTGGGCCTGTGACTTTGGGCCGGAGGTTACTTGGGCCGATGAGCTTAGTGGGCCTGGGCCTCGCGGGCCTGGTCCCAATACACGACATCGCTGATAGGAAATGTATTGCAATGGAATAGATAAATAGGTACCATAGTATTTTTTAGTGTAGATATTGTTCATAGTTACTAATAGATTTAGCTTTGGTCTATAATACTTAGTATTATTTATAGTGATTCTATCTCCTGCTCTGTCTATTAGCCGAAAGGTAGAAATTCAGGATTTGGAGAGGAGAACAAGATATAAAATGGATCAGTTAAAGACAACATATTTTTTTTTTTAAAAAAAATACTTTGGTATGTTCTTCAATTATTTTAATTTATATATTTAACTTTGGAATAAGGGTTAAATTAATTCCCTCGATTATTACAACCAACTCTTTTAAGCACTTTAAGTTTTAAAATTCTCATTATACCTCATTTAAGAATTATTTTATATAGTTTCTCAATCTAAAAATAACAATAATAAATATTACTTCATTCTTTTATTTCTCCACATTTTAGTCAAGTTAATCATATTTTTTAAAGTAAGTTACAAAAATTGCACATGACTAAGTAAAGGGAGTTCAATATACCACAACTGCCACGAGTCGCTGTCAACAGATCAGCGTTAGAAAGATAAGAAAGCGTCGGGGATGGAGAAGGACGTTGGAGACAATGATGTCTTATTTGGTTAGATAGCAACAGGTGGGAGTGTAGCATCAAGCATGATAAACCTTGGTCAGTTCCTGTAAATGTTGCGGCAAGCTTGATAAGCTCTCCTTAGTTTATTGATTATAACAACTTTGATCCCTCTAAATATCGTTTACAAGTCACCTCTCCCATCCAAAGGTTGTCAGCAATGATATCTCCCTCTAAAGTCTAAACCATCTTTGACTTTCTAACTAATATACTAAATGGGAAACGATAATCCATGCAAATGCAAAGTTCATTTGAAAAACAAAATTTTATGTTCATATTTTATATTAATATATAATTTGTTAAAGAACGATAATTATATTTGAAAATATAATAATAATATGAAAAAGAATTAAATAATGGTAGCATTCAAAACATTTCTGATTTCTAATTCAAAAATATGTACAACAGCAGAAAAGAAAAAAAAAAAACATATACAATACAATGGATGTTGAGTGTATAATTAAATGTGCATAATAAAGCAGTCTTGAATTGTATGGAGGCTATGACTATGCATGATTGAACAAGAAGGAATGGGTTACTGATTTCTAATTCAAAAATATGCATGATTGAGTCTTTTGCGCATTTACAAACAAATCTTTAGTTTGTCTTCGATCAGTTCCAATCATAACTCAATTAAAGACCTAACAGAACTTTATATTTATGATCAAATTGGAGCTAATATGAAAACTCTCTACACTAATTTTGACCCACCAAAACAAAAGAAATATAAGTAAATTTCTAACAAACAAATTTCAACTTAATATTTGTGGGTTTATGAATATTAGAGGTTCAATATTACTACATGTTGGTATATTATAGTTGATATATTTATTCTTTAGTTAACATAATTTATTCTTCATATATTAATTTTAAAAAGTATTACACATTTTTTAAATTATATTAATATTTAAATATATTAAATAAAAAATGTTCTGATTGACGTTCTATACATGTGATTTTCTATGAATTAAAAACATACGAAAGCATGAATGATTAAAAGTTATACAATATAGATAATTACGAAAGGATTAAATAATGTTTAATATTTAATTATTAATTAATTTACAAAACAAAATGTGATAATTACTTTTAATGATATTTGTGATATTTGAATTTATAATTTTTGTCATAAATGTACACTATATTTAAAAACACCTCAAATAAGGGGACAAGCTATCTTTTAAGGAATATGTAATGTTTAATATTTAAAATCAATGTGATATTTGAAATTTATTTGTTTGTGCTTTTAATGAAAGAATTAGATAAAATATCTAAAAGAAATAAACACTATGTTTCTTAAAATATAAATATTAAATAATTTACTTATAACAGGTACAATACTAGTCATTTGCTAGAATACAAGTGTCATGAATTTAAATAAAAGAAAAATTAAAAAAATAAAAATATAATATTAAAGAAAAAGTCATGGGTTAACAACCTAAATTGGCTACACAATTTTTATATTATTCTATCCTATCAAAGTATGCCGCTTGACAGCTTTTAATTCAATATTATAATTGAGAATTGTCGATAATTATTGTACCGTTTGTGACACTTGTATTCTAGCAAATGACTATAGTCATATCGCTAAAAAGTCCTTCGCCCGAATGGTAGTAAACGAAAAGTAAGAAATTAAGCTGAAAAATATTCATTTAACATAGAAGGAATTTCGTCGACGAAATCCGTCAATTTCTTTGGGTTCTGTAACCATTTCAGTTGTTGGTTAGATCAGATATAGCTTTCTAGGCTGCATTGTGCATCAATACTACAGTTACAAACTGCTCAGAGCCCAGTGCGATCATCATTTCTATCACTCATAAAAAGAATAAATCCAAACGAACAAATCGCCACTAGAACATATGGCATTAAAAACTTCAAAATACTTGTTTAAAACGTAAGTGAAAGAATAATGTATTATGGAAAAGGTCAGTCATCCTCAGCAAAAAAATGCTTATAATTGTCATCAATTTTGACAATCAGGTCTCAAAGATTTACATGCCATCATTGGATCTGAAAAATAAACAGGAATTCGAATATGAATTTTATAAAATAAAATGATTGAAAGCTGCGCCCGGTTTAGAACAGAGGCGAAGCAACTCGACGCCCACGCTCTCTTTACTTGCCTCTTCTGCAATGCATACACACACAGAAACTGTACGCATATATATGATCGAGAAATCTTAGAGGAATTCGCGATTAAGAGGCAATAATCACAGTCGCAAACAGAATCATTTGAAATTATTAGCAATGAAATGAAATCGATCTGCGCTTCTCAACTGAATTTGGTAAAATTTGTTCTGATTTAAATAGATGGAAATTAGGGTTTTTATTGGGCCTATTTTCGAGTCATGGGCTTTCCGATGTTGGATTTTAAATTCTGTTCAAGCTGTAACTTCAGTTCATTTATAAGTATATTAATTGAAGAGAAAAAATCTTAAATAGTTATTTTCACTAAAATAACTATTTTTCAAAAATATCTTTATCTTTTCAATTTAACTAATTTAAAAATGACTGTTGCGGATATTTTTGATGACTATAGAAACGGGGATAGGGGAAGGGAGAAGTAGGGCGTTCTAAGACAATTGTTTTTCTGGCAATGGAAGCGGTGATTCATCAATAAAAACGTGATGCACCAAATAGAGAGAGATTATTCAATCACTATTCACAAGCAGCCGTCGTGTTCCAACTTATTCTACGAAGGTAAATTATAATTGGGATAGGTTGCGGCGGCAGCATGTTTGTTTAGAAGTTCAATTTCCCCTTGATTGGCCATGAGTTCGTTTCTTTTCTTTTCAATTTCGTAGAATCTAGGAGTGAAGTATAATTGGTTTTTATATGTATATATTTGATCTCAATGATTTTTTGATCGTTTTGCAAGTTTTTTTTTTTTTTTCTTTTATTATTTGTCATATTTATTTAGTTTAGAATATTTCACTAGAACAGAATATAATGTAAAGCTTTTGTTGTTTTAGAGAATTTTCAGCTTGATACCATTTCTGTATAATGCGGTAGCTTTGATACTCTGAATACTTAGGGATTGCAGCTTTAACTGCTTTTTGTTACTGTTGACGGGCATGAAATGAGCATATTGGAGATATCTCTCATTCTTCTGTTCTGAGCAATTCCCTAAGATGAAATATCTAAGTTCTTTAGATTTCAAAATTCTGCTTAAATAATCATGAGGTTTAATTTGTCAACTGAGAAATGCGAAGATTCTTCTATCTACAGTATTTCGAAGAGAACAACAAAACTCTCTTTATTCCTAGGTATTAACTTGGGAGTATCTATCTGTTTACCTAATGATTTCATTATCCCTATTTCCTCTAATATTGGGCAATCGATGTATATATATCAGGAAGAGCTAGACTAGGATGCAATGTTGATAAGGCAGTATGTGGGAGGAGAGGTATGCAGTCACTGCAGTATTCTTACATAAAGCTCATTGTAACTCTTAAGAACTTTAAGTTCTGAACTAACATGGTTTGCAGAAGATGCTAATAAATCTAAATTTATATTTTCCTAATTTATATGTTCCATTTGGTTTTTTTTAATTATTTTATTTTATGAGACTTAACTTTACAATCCATCGTTTTATTTTGATATTTTTTTTAAAGCTATTTTCTTGAAGCTATTTTCTTGATAAGCATCTTCATGTAATTCTCTCGATAGTATGATTTCTATTGAATATTTATCTTTTTCATTTCGTGTTGTGTGATTTTTTTAGAGAAAAATATAATCTTTATTTTGGAATCTGTTTGAATATTTTGTTAGTGTTTTGTGATTTCTTTTGAACTTTATCTTTTATATTTTTATCTTTCTTCGATTTATGTGATTTCTTATTTTTTGTGCAGTTGAGTATGTTGATTCACATTTCTAAACCTCCATTTATGTTCACCCGAGTAAATTTGTCAATTGAATGTTAGATGCGTGTGATAGTATGTTAGGAATAATGCTAGATATACTAAACCCTCTTTGGTGTTAAATTATATCTTTATATGTTTTGTTGCATCAAAGCTCTAGCAACTCAATATCTAGTCAAATGTAAAAGTCCTGTATAGGGAATATGTACTCGAGTTGTAATAGATCTAGAAAAGAAGAAGAAACAAGAGTGTTGAAGGAAACAACAAACTTGATGATTGCTGAAGAGTGCTGAAGATAACAAGGCTAGCAATGCGAAGGAATGCTACAAGAATGTTGAAGAAGTAACTCCAGCAAAATGCTACAAGATCTTAGCACAGACTGCTGAGATGACAGTCGTATGCTAACAGCCAGCAAACGACCATCAGTAATCAAGAAAGACATTGAAGTCGTAAATCAGAAGGATCCAAATCACAAGGAAATCTGACGAATTAGAAGAAGAACAATCATGAGACACAACGGAGGTTTCGAGTTTAAACAAAAGGGTCCGTTCTGATAAATACGGCTACAAATAGAAGCTACGCCAATCAGAGACGAGAAGAGTTGAAGAGTCTCTGTCCACTGCAGAAAAAGGAAGAACGCAGATAGGCGAGCAATGCCTTTGAGTCTAACGGATAAGATTTAAATAGCCGTTTGAATCTTCACCTATAAATAGGTGTCATCCTAACCTGATTCAAAGGTTCACGAATTTCTACTTACATAGATAACAAAGAGGAGATCCAAATCACTCTATACATTACATGAACTCATATGAGCCAGTGCTTGATTGAAGCTTTTCACAAGCTATCATATCTTAAGCTCGAGACCTGCGAAGTTAAACTTCCAAGGTTATTTTGGGGTTCTTTCTACTCTAGAAAGAATCTAGCAGTCACGTTTACTCTGCAACCGTGATTCTTACGGGCATCGCCAACACAAGGATAGGTTCTGGGAAGAACTATAAAATTCCCAACAGTCGACGTCCAAGGAGAAGGGAGGTTCGTCCTCACTCTACGGAGCGACACAGGTTGAAGATTGGAGATCAAGGTGCTTGAAGGTGCGCGCTGACCAGACGGAGGAGCTGCTCAACGTTAGAGATCAGGTCTGACCTTGTACTCAATCTTTTAGTGAATTTCTCAGTCAGAGGACTGAAGAGTGGACGTAGAACAGTTGTTCGAACCACTATAAATTCTTGTGTCTTTGCTGCTTTATTTCGTTATACTGCGCATTCGTGTATTTGAAACTCAACATATCAAGTGTTGTAGTATTAACTGTAAGTTAACAAATAATTGAGCTAAAACACATTTGATTAATACTTGCTAAGTCGAGACCTTAGCAAGATACGTGCAAGATTGATTTAATACATCCGTTGCATATAAAATACTCTGATCGGGGACCAACAAGGTAAGAAACTATTATCACCGAAGAAGGTTTCTGAATTGATTCAAGAATCATGGTTCGCCAATTTGACAGTACAATAATGTTTAGGAAAGGTACCACCCAAAGTCAAAGTGGAAGTGCTAGTTCACGAATTCTGAACTTCAATGATTTTCCTGAGGGGGTGAAAATGATGAAGATCAAAATTCTAATGTAGCTAGAAATGACGAAGACGATGTTAACAATGAACACATTGGCATTATCGAATCAAATGATGATGAAGAAATGGATTTTGATGACTACTTATCTGATGATGATAATAATGATCGCGGTAATGTCGAATTGTTCAACTGTACAGTTGCAGATTTTACTGCATGGATTCGAAGCCAAGACTGAATGAGTGTTTTGTTACAAGTCTCTTGCCTAACCACACTCTTCCAAAAGGGCATGATGCAACAAATATTGATGAACGACAAATGAATATTTGGATGCTTCCAATGATTCCGGTAGATACATCTGAATTGCCTGTGTTAAGAGATATAGGGACCATATTTGATGAAGAACTAGCTATTGGCTTTATATTCTGGAAGAAAGAGGACTTGTACACTGATGTAGCCCTTTGGCACATGGATCACAGAGTTGAATTTAGAGTACCAATGTCGGCGTGCAAAGAGTTGCACATTCATGTTGCGTGCAGCGTGCAGAAATAGTGGTTGGCTTGTGCACAAGTTCAAGGAAGTTCATAGTTGTATTATGAACTTCAATAGCATGGGATCTAAAATGTTCGTTCGAAAGTAGTGGCTGTTTATTTTGCTAGAAAGATCACTCGACAATGGTCCATAATCAAGTCGCGTGATATTATGGCAGATTTGCAACATTGATTTGGAATTAAAGCAAGCTACACGTTGCACTTAGAGCTAGAAATACTGCAATCTCAATGCTTTATGGTGGTCAACAAGATTTTTTCAAGATGCTCCCCAAATACATATCAGTGCTTGAGCAGTTCAAACCCAGAACCATTACTGATTTGGATATTAGTTCAGATGGTCGATTTCAGCATTTCTCTATTGCATTATGGGTGTCACGAGTTGCCTTCTCATCATTATTAAGGCAAGTTATTGTCATGGATGCAACACACCTCAAGGGAAGGAATAAAGGCGTCTTATTTGTTGTTGTTACTAAAGATGACAACGGACACATCTTCCCTCTTGCTATTGGTATTGGTCCAATCAAGAATGACGAGTCTTGGAAATGATTTCTATCTAGATTACGGGTTGCTTTTGGATGTAACGATCAATTACTGATCGTTTCTGATCAACAATTAACATTTCTAAAGCTGTTGACGCCATATTTCCTGGAATAGCACACGAAGTCTGCTACTACCATCTACAAAACAAACTAACAAGCTTTGGTCCTCCTATTGTTAAGTTGTACAAGCAAGTTGCATATGTTTACCATTTTGCAGTCTATAAGCATGTCATGGACCAAATTCAACAGCGTTGTCCTGCGGTGTACAACAAGCTCATAAATGTCGGACCTAATAGGTGGGCTAGATCACAATATCGTGTTCGTAGGTACAGTTTCTTAACTTCAAATGCTGCAGAGATTTTCAATGCAATGATGCTAGACGCAAGGCATTTTCCTATATGCTCTATCATTGAGTCCTTCAGACACATTCTTGAACATTGGTTTGATCAAAGACAGGTTAAGGCATTTGCACGAAATGATGAGTTCACTAAAGAGGCAATGAAAAAGCTTGCTCCTTCAATTGAATTATCTCACTCGTACACAATTGTGCCCACTTCGAATCTGGAATTCAAAGTCAACGATGGCAAACAGACATGGAAGGTAGATCTAGAGGACCACTCTTGCGAGTGTTGTGAGGTTTAGTTGGACCTGATATCGTGCTCTCATGCTATTGCAGCAATTCGGTATGTTATTAATATTTTATTTACAAGTATAAATTAATTAATATTTTAAATTGTTATATTATCTACATTTTTATTGGATTCTATAGGATGAAAGGAATGCATCTGTACAATTACATTTCTCCGCACTATACAACGACAACTAGGAAACAAATATATGGCAGAATTATCAACCCTCTTCCCCCACGAGCTGAGTGGATGGTTTTATCGAAAACAACAACAACTAATATATTACCTCCAATTGTGAGAAGTCAAGTTGGGCGTCCGAGGAATACTCATCGTCCTTCTGGTGCAGAAGCAAGACAATCATCTACAACAAGATAATGAGCTCATAAGCGGTGTATTGTTTGTAGAGCTACAACACACACTAAGCGTCAGTGTCTTGAACGAAAATCAAATAATTAATTGTGATGATTTAGTTTATAATATTATTTTCATTTTATAATAGATAGATTCTGGACAAGAAAATTCATTCTTTTTTATATTTGAAGTTTTTAAGTATGAACAATTTCTTCTTTATTTGATTGAATTGTTCAATTATTGGATTTATTTAGATTCCAGTTCATCTACATACGAGATATGTGAGGAAGCCCTTTTCAGCTTTTGGTTTAGTGTTTAGCATGAATATTGTTAAAAGTTACTGCTATGGATCTATATATTCTTTGTAGTTAGCATATATTTGTGGTCGTTAATATTGTTCAATTTTCGGAATTTTAGTTATGTTGGTGTGCTCTCTCTATTATATTTCCTACGTTAGTGAAGCCAACCTACCATTCGAGCACGCATATTTACAAATTTACCTTAACCAGTTAGCCTATTAGAGGAAGATGACCATATAACTGCTAAGCATATATATTTTTTTAGCAAATTCCCAACTTGTATTGGATGGTGGAAGAGCTTGGTAGATATGTCTTTAAAATCATCCTAGCACAATTAGGAAAATGTTGTATGTGGCGTTACAATTCAAGTCTGTAAACAGAACATAAATGCAGTATGGAAATTGTATGATTGAATGACTAGCATATGCTCGTGATGAACCTTGTTATGTCTTCTTGTACATAGGTTCCTCTGTTTGCCAAACCTATATTATTGTATCGGTTATTTTTTTCGTGTCTTCTTAAAGGTGGTTGGGCCGGTTTATGGTGTAAAGCTTATCCTGTGGGCATTTCCTCGGATACATGACCCACACTTGAAAGTTTACATGGTAAAGGGAGCATTGACAGAAGGTCTTCTAGCATTTTCCATTTTGATGATCATCCTTATGTTGTCTAGAGAGATCAAATGCGATTTCTTTATGAAAAGTTGGGTTTTTAGTCTCTCCAAGCTCACTCTTCACATTCTTGCAGCAGATCTAACAGGTGGTTGCATGAATCCAACTTCTGTAAGTATCACTTCAGTTATTTCTGCTCTCCATCCTGAAGCTGCATTTCACTCCCCATGACATGAGCTGAAATCACTTTGTTCCCCTCAAGCAATGGGGTGGGCTTTCGCTACGAAGCAACACGTTACCAAAGAGCATTTGATTGTTTATTAGCTTGCACTAGTTGGCCACTTTGGCGGTCATTTGGTTGTTTGGAATACTATTTGGAACGAAGAAGAAGTAGCGCTCCGATGTCAAGAAGGTTGCTTCCCCACAGAGGAAGACTGAAAAATCAGATTGAATGCATGTTGAATTGCTGATAATTTGGTTGTAAAGTTGAATTCAATTTTGTTCATTATTTGATGTTCATGTCTAGCTCTAATCATGTAGTTGAGGTTCATGTAACCAGGAAATCAAGAACTCAAGATATCGGAGTCATGCAACATTGCTGGAACAGCTGACAAAACTTTAATAGAAAACTTCAATGTCCCAGATTCATACAATAATTCATTCATCTGCTTTGTTCACAACTATTAAACAATGTTATACTGCATGCTCTGCTCTACAGATTGAAAACGAATATGAAAGAATTAGTAAACAAGTTGTGACTCAAACTTAGCAAAGTCCACTGAACCAGAGTCAATGGGTTTCTTATCTTTAGGCATTTTGTGCTTCCAAATCTTGGGATGGAGATGTTCAAATGGGTTTTACTAGAGCCATTTCTGTAGAGTTTCAGCAGAAAAATGCAAGTGTTGGCTATAGTTCTTTTTTTTTGTGTGGGATAGGATGTTGGATTTTATAATTTGGATGAAAATGATTAAATCTAATCTCATCCAATGAAATATATGAGCTAATTGGAGTCTGATACATGGGATTTCCCTATGTCCCATCTCGAATTCTATCTGTGGTTCATGATATCAAAATTTCTTGTGGTCAAGTTCTCTCCACAATAGAATTTCTGTTTGGAATTTGATATATATATTTTTCCCTTTTCTTGAAAATTGCTTACTTTCTTCCTGACTCAAAATATCAGACTGAATCAATATGAACTGAATAATACAGAATGAGATTTTGTAGTTGTTAAACCCAACCACCTCTGTGAAAAATACTTTTAAAAAAGCGCAACCATAATTTCTCCAACATTGAAGTGCCTTCACCATATCTAAAAGCAAAGCAATACAAAGAAAGAATCCCTATTCAAGAACCCATGCACATCTTTCTGCTGCAAATCTTGAACAACAACGCAGGAAGCCGACGTCAGTCGTCGTAAAGCCTAATTATAAAAATAAAAGGACATTTCACAAACAGGTGGCGCACATAATGACGATCTTGTTGGTTTCCTTGTGCTCACGTTGTTGCTTCTCCTTGAAAACCTACCACCACTTCCCTAGTCTCTTGGCAGTCCGACCGGGGACCTCAGCCGCAATCTTCTTCCACTTGTTGCCATGCTTGGCCTGCAAACGGATGACGAGGGACTGCTCCTCATGAGTAAGAGAGCGTTTCTTAATTCCTGGTTTGAGATAGTTCTTCCACCTCTCGAGACAGGATTTGGCATCGCGATTGAGGGGGTGGTTCATGCGGTTGGAGACGAGGTGCCAGTCTCTAGGGCCATGTTGCTTCACATAAGCGCGCAATAGCATCCTCTTGAGGGCGCCACCGTTGCCTTTCCTTCATCTATTTGTCAAATGTCCTTTTATTATTAAAATTTTAATATTAATATTTATAAAGATATTTATGGTAATTAACATTATTTCGGCTAAATATTGTATATATAAATAGTGGTGGCTATTTAAGGTTTTTATATAAAAAAGTGGTATTTTTAATATTATCTCTTAATTGAACCTAATACTTTTATTTTTTGGGGGAATATAATGACATTATTATTATTTTTTAATAATCTAAATATTTTTTCGATATATGATATCCTATCAAGAATGTCAATTTAATCCAAAGCCTCCAGGTTGGCATGACTAATTCGAACCAAAAATGGGTTAGGGTCGAAATTGTTAGGAAGTATTTCTACCTATTTTTTATTTTGATATATCAAAATAATGTATATAAACCATCGAGTTAGAGTGCCTCTAGATTAGCTTAGTCCGTACAAACTTGTATTCCCCTATTAGGATGACTATAGAGTTGTAATGGAGCAAATGAAGCTGATCAAGACAATCTAGGTTTGATTCTTAGCCACCAGTTTGGAACGTGTGAAGGATGAGAAGAAACTGGATTTCAGCCTGAAACTGACAAATCAAAGAAACTGGTCGATAACACCAGCTTGACTCTTCTCCTATTTACAAGACCAGTTTCCATTCACACAGAGATAATGAGAACAAGTTAGATGGTCATAAAGACCAGTCTTTAAAAATGGAGATTCCTTAGACACTGAATATATGCTAACCAATTCAGGTTCCTCGGACTGGCAAAGTCGTTCTGACACAAAAGTAGCATGTTGATATCCTCTGTCAGAAAAGGACGTTGCAGATGCAGAACTTCAGGACAAGCATCTGCTCCCGTCAGAAAAAATAGACGTCTCAGATTTGACATGCACAATCCGTCTCCAAACGACTACAATTTTGAAACGCTCCTATCTCATTCATAAATAGACAAAGTGCTCAGAGGTTATAGAAACTTGAAGAAAGCAATGACACTCTGCGCAATTAAAAACACAAAGTATTTCTATCATCAAGGCTAAAACTTAGACAACCGTATGTCATCCTTTGAACACGAGACTCTTAGCTTTCTCAGCTAGAGTTATTTCTTGGTGTTCTTTCTTTCCAAGAAAGATTACAATAACCATTACATATCTCCAATAGTGATTATCAGGGGCGTCAAGCCAACCAGTTCGATAGTTCGGGCTATAAAGCTCTCGACATCCAGAGTAGGAGGTTGTGTGGTGTGCCCACTCTCCAAGTCTACGAAGCTGAAGGAACCAGATGCCTAGATGAGTGAGCTAGTGGATTGGTAGACACTATCATCTACCAGCTAGCGATAGATCGCGAGACCATCCTGTAATTGAGACTTAGTGAATTTTCAGGCCTTGGTTTGAAGAGAGGGAGTATGACTTGTTGTCCGAACCTCTATAAATCATTTGCTATTTACTGTTTTTATCTTCTTGCAAGGATTTTGAAATTCAACACATTCTAGTGTTGTAGTATACTTGAACTGCACCTAAATTTTCAAACTTGCTAACAATCGATTTTACAAGAACACAAATTGGTCAAGATCCACCAGTTTGTGAGTGCAAGTTGCTCTTAAAAATTTGTTGTGCACCATACTTACTCTAATCTTGGACCAACAGAATTATTCTGGTCAGAAAAAAAATTGCCTGAATAATACAGGATAGCTCAAGCCCAGATAGGGCAGAGCCCAAAACTCAACAAATTGGCAGACTGGCCTTATTTTTTTTTAATCATAACTATATTACTAAAATCTAATTGTATTTATTTCAAATAATATTAATTCATAATTATGTTTATTTGATTACCCAAGTAGACCATATTCAAATATTGCTAAAATAAAAAAATAATATATTTTTAATATTTAAATTTATCAATACATAAATATTTATGATGAATTTGGGTTTTGTATAGAAGTGAAGTAATATTTTTATTATTTAAAATCGTAAAAGAGAAAAAATATTAAACAACTTTAAAAAAAAATATATAATTCATAAGCCCAAAAATCGAAGAATTATTATTAGGGTTAATATTTTTCAACCAAATTAATTTGGATCGATTAATGATGGTTCAATGATTGGATTGATTGATATCCCTATATCTTATATTTTAGCATGCATTTGTTGGACAATTTTGATGAGGAATTAATTGGTAATTTGATCTTGTATTAGTTTATCATAAATTGTTTTGATCGTGTCTTATTTTACACGTGAATTACTCTTAATGATCTAAGTTGAGCTATTTTTTCAAAATCTTAGTTTAACACTTGCAAAATCTATATATATATATATATATATATATATACTAAAGCAAAGAAGTGTAAAAATACCTGTTCCCGCCAAAATTATAAAAAAACATCCATGTATATATTAAAAAAATTATTATTATAAATTATATCAAAAATAAATATAGCTGAATTGGTTTGAGGTCTCAAATTTAAATTTTTGGTCCAAACTATATGGGTTCGAATCCCGCTATCAACAAATGTATATTGGGTGATTCTAAATACAGCCACAAATTTACTAAATATAGCCCCAAAAATAAAAAATTTAAATTATAATTTATTGTTACAATTTTGCCCTTGTAGTCACAATTTAAAATAATAAAAAATAAATTCCAGTATATAGCCCCATGTCTATATCTACGTATAGCCCCCATTTCCATATTTTATAGATTTAGGATTGTACGAAGAACAATAATACCTACAAAAGAAAAAATTAAAATCACAATCCAGATTGCAGGGGCTTAGTGCATCCAAATTCTGATCTAACTTCTCTTAACTTCGTCACGTGAGAACGGTGGAAGCGCTGCCTGTGATTAATGGTGTTGAGCACATAAACTTTGTGCATTCAGAGGCGGCATTCAGAGACAATTTCTTCTTAGAGTGAAAATCTTCTTACTCATATTAGTTTTTTATATGTGAATTCATTCCATTTGATAATCTTTACTCTAGAAATTGAGAAGTCTGTAATTGAGATTTCATTAGTGGTTCTAGAGCTCGTACCGACGGTTGAGGATCCACATAAGCGCAGAAGAACTTAAGTTGTTTCACATAATGGACGAACACGAAGTGTTCGACTATTTGACTAGCAGAGTTTTAAATCCTCTGAAAGTAATGGCTACAATTATGCACTTGGAGATAAAAGTCTATGCCTACATGGATGCAGCATTGCAATCTTTGACCAATTGTAAGTATCTTTGATCACATGCCCAATCTTTGATCACTTGTTGATGTTGGTTTGTGCTTGCAGATGTTATCATTCGTCTAAGTGGGGCAAACCCATGCTCTATCACCTTCTAGATAAATTGAATGCATCAATGACAGCTTCTCGCCTAGAATTGTGCAACCAGGATGTTCTTCTGCATCTCATCAAGAACTGCAATCGTCTAGGTTTGCTAATTTTCGACTCCATATATTGTTCCTTTCAATCAATATCATTTCAGCAGGTAAACTTAGGTGATTTTAGCCGGTGAAATGCAATAATAAGTTGATAACGAAGTTTATTTTACTTATATTTTAGAAGAGAGTTATTGGAATAGATGATCTCTATAATCTTTTAAGATTGCTATAATCAATATTATGAAGTTACTAAAATAGCTGGCGCTACCTGGTGCCCTCTCTCTCCCTGCCTATATGTATTTACTTGTTTTTCAAGCACAGTAAACAATGTTAATTTTATGAGACTTTCTCTACCGAATTCCTACTCCAAATTGGAAAAGGAAACTAAATATACACTTGTATATATTTAAATCTGAAACAACACCAAGTTTCAAAACATTGTTCCAATACATTGAAAAGTTTCAAGGGAAATGTGAAATTTGATCCTGGAGGTAGCACCTTAAATTCTTTACTACTTGTAGTTAATGATAATGTGTTTAAGTTGTTTAACTTTTCTTGGTTAAAAAAACTAGATTTTGGAAATAAGATATACCAAATAACCAAATTCTGTTTCTAGATATCACATCTGCTACAATCATGCTGATGTGAGTTGCTTTGTTATTAACTCAATTAAGAACTTGTTGAGCTATGAGCATTCTAATAAAGCAAATTCAAGTTGTAATTCTATGTTTTCAGTTTTTGGCAAAGGTTGTTGCAAGAGATAAATGTGATAATTGGAGGGTTGCACAAAATTTGCCAGGAGGGAAATGAACAATAACAATAGAGACATCCTTATTGGAGATGCCTCCCTATACCAATTCAAAGACGGTAGAGAGGATGCACAAGAAATCTATGGAAGCATGAAGCAAAATTGGCACACATAAAAATCAAGAAAATAATGTAAGTTCAAATTATTTCCTTGAGATATTGGCAAGGCTTACCACTATTATTCTAAACGAGAATGCACCCACCAAATGCAATGCCTAGTAGGCCAAATGATTGATGATGAGATGAGAATCTTTGTCGGACTATATTTACTAGAGGCCAAAGAATATAAGAAACAAGATTTAGTTTGGGACTTGCAAATTAAAAGCAGAGATTATTTATTTTTGGATTTGAGTGAACCAAAGGCACAACAGAGACCACTTTTTGAATCCCTGTATTTGCACTGTTTGAGAATGATATTTAATTACACAGCACCTGTAATAGCTTGTATTGAAAATTTTGTTGATAGGAATTACATGTGTTACTCATACATGGTATAAAGATAACTTCACTGGGGAAGCTTTCTAAAGGATCTTTCGATGGAGGGAGTAATGTCATGGCCCTGCCGGAGGCATTGGAATTAATGCAAGAGTCGCATTTGGTGGATTAAGCAAGCATAATAGCATTTTCTATTTGTATCATTTTACATTTTTTGTTATTACTTCCCAGCAATTGGATAGAAGTATAAATTTGTAAGGTAGTTCTTTTGTAAAAGGATTTGACAGTATATATGTAATGGTTGTGTAACAAGGCATGGAAGAAATTTATATCAGAAATATGTTCTCTCTCGAAATTCTTTCATTTCTTCTCAAGATTCCTCATTTCTTAACACAAATTCTATCAAAAAAAAAAGCAAAATCATTACACCAAATTTAAAAAGAAGACAAATAAGATAAAAATATCGAACGACTGATAATAACTGATAGAACTTGATCTCAATATAATTAAACCAAAAAACAGCAGTAATAACTTGTTCATCATCTTCAAGCTTTTATTAGATATACGAGGTTTCACAAATTGTATAAAACAACTATAGTACTAAACCGAACTGTTAAACAAATACACAACCACGTAAAAAAGTCTCAGCTTTAACTTGAAACAAAAGTCTCCTTGAACAAATCATTAATACATCATTCCCCATATGGTGGGTGTAGAGTAGTCTCACTGCAAATTAATCCAACAGAAAAGAAAGGCAGTCATACAAACTATCATTAGTAAATCTATCTACAATAATCGAGTATGATTTGATGGGAAAAACTCATCTGGGCCATCACCTCCAACTTTGTTGTCAGCTTCAAGCTTTCGTTCATCTATAAACAAGAAACACAAAATTAGACACCATCATATGCATAAAAAATAATAGGGATGGTACTGTGAATCCAAAGAACATATATTTTTTTTTATCTTAAAACTCATTAAAACCTCATTCTTAAGGATGCACTATGAATAGTCTTATTATCAGTAATAATAATTTATCTGAAAGCCTCAGATGGTTACACTTAGAGGAGATTGAGTTCCATGAAAGAGAAACATAATCCATCAGCAAAAAAAAATTACAAGTGAAGTTGCAATAATTATTATACACTTTATGCATCATCTAAGCTGATGACTTCTCCACTCATATAATCTGATTTTTTTGGAAATAATGCCAAAAAATCTTTAATACGATTTGAATACAGATTATCCCATCCCATGGCAAATTCAAGTCGTAAATGTTTCCAATTAGGCACAATCGGAGGTAACGATGCATCATCATCCAATAAAACCTGAAAAATAAATATTAAAATAATCATAATTTTAAAAAAATGAAACTATAACACATTTTAGCTGCTAAGTAATGCAAATTTTTAATAGAAATACCTGTACAAAATGATTGTTATTTACATATCCAATTGACATTATATTTTGTTGTGATTTTAATGCTGAATTAGATCGTAGAGGAAGATATGTAATACATTGTTTCTCAGGTAGGTGAACCAAGACCACATTATATCTCGAGGCAATCAAACGACCCATATCAGGCAATACCATCCAATTCTTCAATGGAGCTGGGACACTAAAATAAGATAAAGATTCGCGCAACTGGGCCATAGCTTCAAAAGATCCATAGAAATTAACATAATAAGTTTCATTATTGCATAACTCGTCGATCAATTCTTTCCGAACTCTCATCCAACAGTCTTCTCCATATCCAAGTAAACCAACAATTGCACAAAAATCACAGTGTCCATCTGATTGGACATTAATTATATTGAGAACATATCTTCGTATATATGATGGAAAACAACCCAAGAAGTGCATCGCATGATTAGATCTTTTCATCCCCATTCTGATCTTGTTCTTTCTAATCTTCACTGATTTACCTCTAAGTTCTGCCTCACGTTTGGAAATCAGTGTTTCAACAACTTCGAACTGTGAAGGATCACGACGAGTTGATTTAATTTCCTTTATAGGTTGATGACCCTTTGTCTTTGATTTTTCCAATGGTGGAATAATGAATGTCGTCGTTGGGTTACCTAATTCTCTCAACTTTCTCTTCAATGTCAATTTTCCATACTGGTCATAAGCTTTAAAGAGCAACCATATTCTATTGACCTCATCGTCAATACTCACATTATATGAATCGCAACTAGATCGAGATTTTCTCAAGTTTAATTTCAACCAGTGAGGATGAATACTTGAAAGAGAAATGGGACGAAAATCTCTCAAATATTCAGCAATTTCATGTGCACAAGGTAAACCATGCGTTTTTCTAATAACACATCCACATAAAATAATATCAACCCCCGTACTATTTGATCTCTTTGACTCAATGAGAATCATATTTAATGCCTTCCTAGAAACCAATCCCCTTAACTCTCTAAATAATGTTGGCTTAAAATTATGTTCTACAATATTTAGACTATGTTCAAATGAAACTTTGATTTCAGTTATCTGCAATTCAATAAGAGAGTTAATTATAGTCCAAGAATTATCAAAATCTCCTTGTGATGAGCCTAACCATTTTTTCAACTTTGCATGTGCACTTTCAGCTCTGCATAAAAAAATAACTTTGCATAAATAACTCATTCTTAACATTATAAATAATTTTAGCAGTAAATTAAAATAAATATTATACCTGCTAGATGTCAAATTACCGAAGTGCATAATATTATCTCTCCAACCTGCAATAAATCTCTGTCTATATGGTATTAACCATGTATCCTTGACATATTGCAATATTCCTGAATAATCTTTTTAATCTTGATCAATAGATTTCAAATTTTGAGTATAATCACTCTCAGTTGAAGAAAACATAAGGGTACTCCAAGCCGACATGAGAGCATCACACTTCTTTTTGTGCTCAAAGGACTGTCTTGCATTAGCAAGTATATTTTTTGTTATATGAAATCTACATAGTAGATTGGTTGTGCTTGGAAAAACTCTTTTAATAGAATTCATCAATGCCAAGTCTCTATCAGTTACTATCACCTCAGACAATACATTCGATGTCATTAAATTTTTTAACTTTTCCAGTGCCCATGTATAATTTTCTTCATGCTCACATTCCATGTAAACAAATGCTACAGAGAAAGTGAGATCTGTACATGTCACCCCTACCATCTCTAGCAAAGGGAGGCTATATTTGTTAGTTTTGTAAGTGCAATCCATAATCAACACTGATGGAAAGGCTTGTAAAATCTCTATAGACATAGGATGTGCCCAAAATAAATCTCTAGCACAATCAGTCAAATCATCTGTCCTGTGCCATTCCACGTAATTACACTCATCTAACTTCTTCATCAACTGTTGCATTTGTGATCTACCAGCCTTTTCAAGCATTCTATGTTTTTTACGAACATTGTATATTGTCTTAATTCCAGTTGTATTTTTCTTATTCTTTTCTTTTATGGTCATAAGAATATTTCTTGGTTTAATCAAATTATGAGTCATGTCAAATAGCAGGGTCTCTTCTTTCTTATTTAATCTTCCAACATACGAGTGCCCTTCAAAATGCTCTGTAGGTGGATGATTATGGAGTCCACATTTAACTTTCACTATCCAACCATCATCATTTTCTAATTTCACCCCCTGTAACATAAATGGACAATCAATATTCTTTGTCCCCGTTCTTTTACGAGAGACTGAGTCATTATCAATCTTATTCTTAGGAATCCTATAAATCCCACCACGTTCACAACCAAGTCGTAATCTAGCTTTTCTCCCGCCTATTTGAGATTGCGAAGATATAATTATAATAATGTAGCCTAATTTCTTTCCAGTTTCTCTTGCCCATGCAACCAAATTTTCTTTACTGCTAAATACCTACAACATAAGTATCATTCATCATATTATGTACTTTTTATATCGAGTAAATAAAAATAAAATATACCTATTTCTTACATTATTGGTATAAAATAAGTTAAGTGAATCCAATGCTGTTTTCTGATATTCAGTATTCACAATCTGAAAAAAAATAATTTTTTTAAGGTCATAATCATGTATTAACTATTATAACTTATTCATAATTTAAAATAATGGACAAATAAAGTTATATAGACATGCTTCTACAGTAATTTACTACGATGGTAAACTAACAATGATCACCTGCTTTGAAACATCTTTATCTCCTTATACATAACTTTCATCATCTTCATGTTCTACCATATCCATCACAGACTCATCCTTATTCATTAAGAGCATTGTATAATTCTAGCATACCCTGCAAATCAGAATATGTTGGTCCTTAAATATCAGAGTCGTCGTGATGAAGACTAAACACGAAATGCAGCGGAATAGTTATACGTCACTTACACTTATACTTTTATCAACGTATTCAA
>JAPKLW010000637.1:57028-74530 GCA_026898455.1 Plectranthus barbatus | reverse complement strand
AGTAGATAGGCACACATTCAGGAGAAATCCCGTAATCTTGTAGTTGTTGCTTTATCCAGAGAATTTGCGAGCAACAGCTAGCAGCAGCCACATACTCTGCTTCAGTGGTGGAGATAGCCACAGAGTGCTGCTTCTTGCTGAACCAACTAATAAGCTTGTGTCCTAAAAATTGACATGTGCCACTCGTGCTTTTCCTGTCGATCTTACATCCTCCAAAATCAGAATCTGAATATCCACTCAGAGCGAGACTATCTTCTCTGGGATACCAAATTCCTAGTCCTTCTGTACACTTCAAATAGCGAACAATTCTCTTAGCGGTATCAAAATGGACCTTCTTAGGCTTGGCTTGATATCTAGCACATAATCCCACGGCATACGAGATATCTGGTCTGCTAGCGGTGAGATATAGTAGTGAACCTATGATCCCTCTGTAAAGAGTAGGATTCACATCATCTCCTTCTTTTTCAAGAGCAGCAATGCATGTTGTGCTGATAGGTATGCGCAGACTCTTGGTCTTCTCCGGAAAATATTTAGCAATTAAGTCACGAGCATACTTCTTCTGATGGATGAATATTCCTTCTTTGGATTGATGAACTTGCAGTCCAAGAAAATAAGACATCTTCCCCATCATGCTCATTTGGAAATGACTAGTCATGAGATCAGAGAATCTATCACATAGATCTTGATTCTTTGATCCAAAGATTATGTCATCAACATATATTTGAACTAGCAGAATGCTGTCTCCATCTTTAATGCGAAAGAGAGTTTGATCTATCCTCCCTTTCTGAAATCCATTATTCAATAGGAATTTAGACAGAGTTCTATACCAGGCTCTTGGTGCTTGCTTCAGACCATATAGTGCCTTCTTGAGCCTGTAGACTTTATTGCCTTGCTCAAATCCTGGAGGTTGCTCGACATAGACTTCCTCCTTGAGCTCGCCATTAAGGAAGGCGCTCTTCACGTCCATCTGCATCACATCAAACTCATGGTACGCAGCATATGCCAGGAATAGACGGATTGCCTCTAGCCTTGCTACTGGGGCGAAGGTTTCATCATAATCTATGCCTTCACATTGTCTATATCCTTTAGCCACAAGATGTGCTTTGTTCCGAACCACAAAGCCTGATTCATCCTTCTTGTTCTTGAATACCCACTTTGTGCCAATAACACTCTGGTGCTCTGGTCTGTCGACTAGTTCCCACACATTGTTGCGTGTGAACTCTGCAAGCTCTTCTTGCATGGCATTAACCCAATCCGAGTCTAGCAGAGCTTCTTCGATTTTCTTGGGTTCTTCATTAGAGATGTAGCACGCTAGCATAGCATTGTCGTTTCCTTGTCTGGTTAGGATAGGATCATTCACGTGTCCAAGAACGCCATCTAAAGGATGCGCACGTAGCCATGTCGGTCTGATACGTGCTAGAAATTCAGCAATCGGTGCTCCTCCTTGGTGGTTTTCATCAGGGACATTCTCTTCTTCATTGTCTTCATTCTCCCGGCGTTCAGCAACTGGGACATCGTTAGTTTCTTCTTCTGTATCTGCTACAGGGACTTCATCATCGGAGATGACATTCATAGGTGCAGCATCTGCTGGGATTTCAGCAACTGGTTCTTCTTCGATTGGAATCTCAGTAACTCCTTTGCTAAGATCTTCATCAGCTTCCTCGTCACCTTGATCATCAAGCATTCCAGCAACATCTAAATTCTCATTTAGATAGATAGAAGATGGGGCCTCAACATGGTCAATAGCATCACTGGCCTGGTCAGCAGTCTGGTCACCTGCTGAGTGCGAAGTTTCTGGATTGACATCAGTCGTAGACCTAATCGGATCAATACTCATATTTTCAAAAGATTTTTGTAAAGATTGATCATAGATATCATTGGTCTCATGATTGTCATCCTTCTGTTCTTTGTTAGCCCTGCGCACTAAAGTAGACTCATCACAAATAACATTACATGTTATTTCCACAAGTCGAGTAGTCAAGTTTAACACTCGATAGCCTTTGTGGGATGGGTGTCCATATCCCAGGAAAACACCTTAATCAGACTTAGGCGAAAAAGTGTTAAGTTTAGACTTCCCATTGTTATGGATATAACATGTTGAACCGAAAGCACGAAAGTGTTTAATAGAAGGCTTACTACCATTATACACTTCATAAGGAGTTTTGTTGAATCTGCCATTAACCGCACTCCTATTCTGAGTGTAGCAAGCAGTCATGATAGCTTCTCCCCAATATTTTCCATTGAGTCCTGAATCAGCAAGCATAGACCTCGCTGCTTCCTTTAAGGTTCTGTTTCTTCGTTCTGCTAGCCCTTTCTGTTGTGGTGTTCTAGCAGTGGATTTTTCATGATGAATACCAGCTTCCGCACAGAAGTCCATCAAAATTCCATTACAGAATTCCGTTTCATTATCTGATCTAATCTTTTTAACTGTAACTTCCTTGTTGTTCTGCTCTTTAAGGATCAGCTCAGGTAGCAAGGTCTTTACTTCATCTTTGCTTTTTAGGAGCTGAACCCATGTGTACCTGGAAAAATCGTCAACAACCACAAGTGTATATATTTTCTTATTTATTGTGGGTGGTTTGACAGGACCAAACAGATCCATGTGTAAAAGTTCAAGAATTCTCCCTGAGGTATCCTTTTCTGGATTTGATTTGAAGGATGCTTTTGTCTGTTTGCCTTGTTGACATGCTTTACACACTCCTTCCTTTCGGAAAGGTTCCGCAGGCAGTCCTTCTACCAGCTTATGTTTGGCTAAATAATTGATTGTTTTGAAGTTTAGATGATTCAATCTTTTATGCCACAGCCAATTGGTTTCGTCTTTGTTGAATGCTACGAAGCACGAGTCCTGTTGGCCACTTTGCCAATCGACCACGTATAATCCACCCTTGCGGATGCCTCTAAGCTTCACTTCTCCTGTAACCTTATCAACAATATTACAGCCAGAGTCAATAAAATAAACATTATATCCATTCTCACATAGTTGGCTGATGCTCATCAAATTGTGTTTAAGGTTTGAAACAAGAGCAGCATTAACAATTCGGATTCCATCTTGTTCTACACATCCTCTTCCAATGACTCTTCCTCTGCTGTTATCACCAAAAATAACTGAGGATCCATAAACACTTTGTAAATCTGAGAATAATTCTGCTCTTCCAGTCATGTGTCCTGAGCAGCCGCTATCAAGAATCCATTCTTCTGGAGATCTTGACTCCTTGACTCTTAGATCCTGTTTCTGCAAGACAATTAAGAGAATGATTTAGGTACCCGTTTAGTCTCGGGTCCTGCGGGATTAGCAAGTGTCATTGTTCCTTTTGGAACCCACATTTGAGTGATCTTCAAAATTTTCTTCTTGACATCACTCTTTATACCTTTCCCAACCTTAGGATAAGTAAATCTTGCATACTTAGATTGAGAATGAGGTGTGGTAGTGTGTCGAGCCTTCACTGTCCTTTTGTAAGAGTTTGGTTTGGACTCAGGTTTCACATAGGTGATCCGCCTATGTGGTGTGTATGTATTATATGAAGACTTTATAGTATTGTAATTAACATGCTTGCTTGTATGAAATGAAGATTTTGCTGTCCTGGCAGTAGATACATACTGCTCGGCATTCCTTCTAAACTCTGCTGACCATGGTTGTGAAGCATATATTCTCGTATTCTGCTTGGATTTAGCATTCCTCTGTTGAGGTTCCATAGCAGACATTCGAGTATTCTGCTGAGGTATATTGTACATCTGTTGTGCTTCCTTAGCATATATTCTAGGATTCTGTTGGGATATACCGTACCTCTGCTGAGGTTCCTTAGCAGACATTCTAGTATTCTGCTGAGGTTTCACAGATTCCCTAATGAATGTTTCAGCAGATGCCTTTTCTTTCAGTTTTTCTTCAAGGATGAATTTTCCAGCAGAGACAAACTGAATAGTCTTTTGCTTAGAAGATTCTCCTTTATCATAGCGATCTAAACCAACACCAACTCTATCTTTGTGGTGCTTTTGTTGATTAATTGCGGCATTCAAAACAGCTTGACTGGTCGTGTAAGTACAAATGCAATTTTCTTTTGGTTTGTTTTTCAGCAAAATGTTTTCTTTTTCAAGAATTTTGAAATTTTCAGAAAGTATTGAAAATTCAGCTTTCATTTTTGTAAGTTTCTCACCTGCAGACCTTAGTCTTTCGACTTCCTTGGTCAAATTTGAAACTTCCAACTTTAGTGAGGTGTTCTCATTTATAATGATATTTTTTATTTCATACATCTTAGAGAATTCTTCATTTAGCTTCGCGAGATAGTCTTCCTCAGAATCTAAAATAAAATCCTCACATTCATTAAAGGTTGCAAAGCTAGGTATGTTTACTGAAATTACCTCGTTGTTCTCGGCTGCTAGAGCCGTTTCAGTATTCTGATCAGCATCTGCATCAGCAAATTGATCTTCCACGATGTCTGCCATCAGAACTAGCATGGCTTCTTCATTCTCTTCTTCTGAGGATAGATAGTATTCTTCATCGTTTTCTGGAATATCCTGAGTTTCTGTTCTGGTTAAGAGTGCTTTCTTGACTGCATTGCCTGCACGTCTTTCAAATCTCTGTTTCAGATGCTCCCTTTCTTCTTTGCTGACTTTCGGACAATCATGTTTCAAGTGGTCAGGGGATCCACACTCAAAACAAGTCCTAGGCTTTCGCTCTGCTGAGCGGGCATGAGATGGTGACTGTTGAACTTCCTTTGTCTCCTTTTCAGCTTTAGCCTCCATCAACATCTTTTGAAGTTTTTTCATCTGTTCTTCTAATTCACTGATCTTGAGATCAGCAGGATGGGATCCTGGTGTTGTAGTAACCTCTTTTGTTTGTGTTACAGGAACAGATCTATCTTTATTATGATAGGATTTCTTTAGTTTAAACTTGTTGAAATCCTTTTTGGCAAAATATGCTAAATCATCTAAACTAGCAGTAGATTGTACTACCGCAGCTTCATTCCTTTTTGTCTGTTGTATTATGAATTCATGTGATTTTAGCTGAGCAAATACCTCGGATGTTGTCATTTTGCTGAGGTCTTTTTCACTCAGACTAGTCATTTTAACAAACCAGTCGTCTCTGGGGTATAGTTTAGAGATAATCTTATGATTCATCTCCCCATTTTCATATTTCTTACCAAGATTATTCAGTTCTCCAACGATGGTATTGAAACGTTCTTCCATATCTTGTATGGATTCTCCTGCATTCATAGAAAAAGATTCATATTTGTCAACAACTACCTGCAGTTTGTTGCGCTTCCTCTGGTCCGTCTCCTGAGATGATTCACACACATACGTCCACATTTCTTTAGTTGTATCGAACTCTAAGGCTTTTTGTGCCATCAGTTTAGGTAGAGAATCAAGGATTAACTTCTTTGCAACATGCTCCAGCTAAGCTCTTTTCTTATCTTCACTTGTATATTCCTCAAAAGGTTTTTCAACCATTTGTGGTCTTCGTGGCCTTGGGGGTCTAGGTTGATCTCCTTCATCAGCTCCTTCAGCGGGTTCGTGTACAGGTCCTATAAAAGTGTTAGCTTTCATAATCTTAATGGGACCTCTTTCAAGTACCTCAACCATTTCTGGGTGTATGCTCTGAAGCTGTATTAAGGCCATCTTTTTCCATGTTGTGAAGTTCTCCTTGTTGTACTTTCCAAGAGAGTGATTCAACATCTTGTCTTCTGAGCTTAACAAGTGAAACACAAATAAACAGGTAAAAGTGCAAGAAAAATACGGATCTGGTCCTAAGCGACTCAGAAGCAGTCGGTTTTTCAACCTCCCGCTCTGATACCACTTGTTGGTCCTTAAATATCAGAGTCGTCGTGATGAAGACTAAACAGGAAATGCAGCAGAATAGTTATACGTCACTTACACTTATACTTTTATCAACGTATTCAAATTGTTAGTTAGCTCAAGTTGTCACTTAGATGTATTTTCAGATATATGCTAGCAACTATGTTGCTATGTTTCAAATCAACTCTATACAGTAAAGCGATAAAACAGTAAATGAACACAGGATTTTATAGTGGTTCGATCCAAATAGATCTACGTCCACTCCTTAGCCGAAATGCTAAGAATTTCACTAGAAAAGTACACAATCAGTACAAGGATTCGCCAATACTAGCAGTAGGCGGCGAACTTTCGAACCGGCCACAACACAGCTATCCTCCGATACTTTGCACTTTTCCGAACACAGCTCCGGCCAAGTCAAGGGCGCACCTTCGTAAAACTTGTCCTTCGCTAATGAGGCTGTTATAGTTAGCCCCTGAACTCAGTAAATATGCGGCAAGGCCCGTCAGAGTCAATCTTTTTCAAGAATGACTGTTGGATACTCCTAGTAAGGAAAATATCCCAATGATTGAAGATTCTTAACGGAAGTTCAAGAATCTTCAAAGATGAGTGTCAGATATTCAATGAGAAGACACTCTTGGTTGTTGAAGGCTTTGAATGTGCTTTTTATCACGAGCTCTCAACTGACTACTTTTCACTTGTTCGCTTTGTAAAAGGAATCTCACACTTGTGTAGTTTGCGAATGTCGGTAGTGATTGAAGCAGTTGTACTCTCTACTTTCGGACCTGTCTTTTATAGATGGAGATTCAAACTTTTAATCTCCATATCCGTTAGACTCAACGGCTCCTTGATCAGAGAGTGTATAGTTTGTGACAGTCGCTTTTGTCTTTGACTTGTACTTCCTTAACTACTTTGGGAAGGTCTCGTCCTTTGTGTGAGCTTTTTGTCAGAACGGCAGTGAGACTTCAACATCCTGTGTATTGTTCCTGCTAGGATCCTTTGTTTGGCAGCTGAAGACTTTCGTTGACGCATGACACTTTTATCCTTTGTTTGTTTGTTCTTCTAGCAGTTGTAAGTTGTTGAGGAATGATAATGTCTTAGCATTCTGCTATTCAGCGACTCTCAGCAGATGTCATCTGCTTCGTATCTGCTAGGAGATCTTCTTAACATACTAGTCTATTACAACTCAATATAAAACCTATACAGGACTTTACAAAGTGTGCTAGACTCTCTAAAGTTCAGCAAATGATCGACCAACTAAATAAGGTTTGATCCAACAAAACCTTTTACAAAGAAGTCCTAAAGGAGATTTTAAGAATAATTTCCCAACAGAATATTATTTTATATTTTGTAATATGTATAAAAGAATATCATAACATCAAATTACACCACTAAAATATTGTTTAACAAATTGATTCCTCTTACAGGGGAGTTAATCAATCATCTCTGGCCAACTCCAACTCCACGCACAGATGTTTGAATTGGAGTGAGTATACTTTTGATCTAGAGTGAAGATTACCGAATGGACTGAATTCATATATAAAAACTAATATGAGTTAAAAAACTACCAGAAGAAGTTGTTTCAGTTGAAGCCTCTGAATATTGTCTCTTCCTCTGAATGCACAAACTTTATGTGCTCAATAACTTTAATCGCATGCAACACTTCCGCCGTTCTCACGTGACGAAGTTAAGAGAAGTTAGATCAGAATTTGGATGCACTCATAGAAGCCCCTGCTTTCTCGATTGTGATTTTAGTTTTTTTTAGGTTTTATTGTTCTTCGTACAATCCTAATTCTATAAGATATGGAGATGGGCTATATATTTAGATATACAAGGGTAAAATTGTAACATTAAATTATAATTTAAATTTTTTATTATTTGGGGGCTATATTTTGCAAAATTGAGGCTGCATTTAGAATCACCCATGTATATTAAAATTTTTAGTTCTTACACAAAGATTATCTTACAATTATTTTTTCTCATATATAAAATAATTAAAATATAAATATGTATAGAAAAATTACCGCCAAACAATCTTTAGTGAAATTAATCATTATAAAATTCACAATATTAAATATTACAAGTCAATAATCGTTTATAAAAAATAATCATTCATAGTTGTTATGATTTCTAATTTTTAGCATCCACTTAAAAAAGTCTATTAACTTGCAATTAAAAATCACTAAGAAACTGCACATAACATTTGTTAAGTGAAGTGATAAACTAAATAGCTTCTCGAGTTGCATCTTCTATTAGGACAAAAAAAACTTCATTCATAAATTTTATTTTAAACATGCAAACAAAAAATTGCCCAAAATTTATAATTCATTTTTATTTTTTTAAAAGAAGAAGATGCAAATATTTGAATAATTAATAAAACTCAAATATGTGCTAAAAGAATTACAAGTTAAAATTATTTTAAAGAAGTCTAAACGTGGAAAATTATCTATTACACAAAGAAAACTATCATACAACCCAAAAATATTACATGACTATATAAATTTTATTATAATAAAAGTAAACTAAATTCATTTCAAAAAATTTATTCTAAACATGCTGGCAAATAATTGCCTAATATTTATAATTCAGCCAACTAAAAAAATATGAACACTTGAATAAACAAATTAATAAAATTCAAATACTGGTCCAAAAATTATATTCAAGTTAAGCTCATTTAAAAAAAAAACTACACATATTAGCCTTAAAGAAAGCTACAAAGAAAACTGTCGAGCAAATAAAATCTTTAAAAATCGTAGATCTATCAATAATTAAAATAGAATAGTGTAATCGTTCCCGCAAAAGATCTATTTATATTTTCCGAATAATTATTTTAAAAAGTGTTAAACTTTTTTTCACTAACATAATTTCTATTAACATACCAAAATTTGTTGCCAGCTTTCCTCAATAAAAAATAATAATAAATCTCAATAAAATTATTTTTATTACTTTTTCTTTAAAACATTATATTTTCACCTTTTATTTTATTTGTTGTGTTTAAATATTTAAATAATAAAATTAATTTTATTTTATGAACAAATGAAGTTTTTAAAAAATTATACTTAAAAATATAACATTGTTAATTATATTATAATATAAGATATTATTTATTTCATTCGCACAATGTGCGGGTTTAAATCTAGTACTATATTAAAAGAGAATAGTGGTTAATAATTGTTTCCGCCAAAAAGTGTAAATTAATTTTTATTTTAATTATTGTTTATTCTATTATATCATAAATATACAATAAATAATAATTAATATATAACAAAACGATGTTTGTCATTTTTTCTTTAAAAGATTATAATATTACTATTTTTAAAATAATACATATATAATATATTTTATGGAATAATATTTAAATCAAAGTATATTGATTTGTGATTGATATATTTTTTTATTAAATCATTCACTTATATATTTATAATCTTTTTTTAGAATGTCCATTTTTTTTCGTTAACTGCATATCTATTGAGCCACCGATTCATTGGGTTGTATATATTTTTTTGCCATATCAATAAAACTTGGAAATAACTAATAGCACAAAATGATCTACAATAAAGTGTTTATATACAACCATTAAAAAAAAGTATTTATATGCCTTCGTTTATTTTGTGTACCATCATTAACATCATAAAATAATATTTAAATCATTGAAAATAATAATATACATTTATGATTTTTTTTTTAAAAAATGTGTTCTCTTAGAAAGATTAAATAAACCTATTAGAACTAAACTTAATTTATATTTCTAATATCTTTATTTAATAAAAAAATCAAGTCTACTCTATATTTATGAATATATTTAGGTTCACTCATACATATTTGGGTTGCATGTATTCTGTCCATGTACATATATTCAGCTCATATTAGCAAAATTTGTGAAAGGTTATCAAACTTACAAATTTCCACATTGCAAAAATGATCTTATATCTACAACCAAATGTGTTTATTTTAAATATTTTTTAACACTTTTTATGAATACAACAATTAAAACCGTTAAAAAAATATCTTAATGCATTTATATATTTTTGAATAACTATAATATAATAATTTCGTACAACACAAGGGTGAAATATTAGTAAAATTAAAAAAACAAAATACTAGAAAGCGATATACCAAAATAATTGATCGATTGATTGATATTATTGGAAGACTTTCAAGTTTCAACCCTGCATTAAATAAAGTCATAAACTCGACAAAAAGAAATATGTGAAAATTTCCAAATTTCTCTGTCAAAATTCAATTAGTGGAACTCTAATAGTTTTGTTCTTTTATGCGCGGTCTTCTTCTACTTTTTAAAATTTATAAAAGGCCCATATTTATTTAAAAATATATATAATAGAATTTGAGGCTAGAGGCGTGGATGGGACCTGAATCGCCGACTATTATTGTCGTGATTAAAATCAAATTGAAATTCCAGATTTTATAAAAAATTATAACCAGACAAAACTGATTGACATCATGCAAGACGCAATACATAAACATTAATCATATATTAATTTAAATCCGATATACAAAATATATTAAAAATCAATTTACAAAATATCATGAATCCAAATCTCGTTAAATCTGATATTATGTATGTATTTATCTTTGAGTCACACCAATAATCCCACAAAATCTTCTGCTGCATAATTAAAAATACTATTCATATCTTGATAACCCCCATATTTAAAAAATAATAATATTTTTTTTAACTATAAAATAAAAAATTGAATTTTTGAGGAAAAAAAGAGAGAGAGAGAGAAAAGAAAGGAAAGAACAAAATTGTAGTAGACAAATGGGGTAGAGTGAGTGGTCATGAAATTTTGTTAGAACATGATGGCGTCAGCACATACGTCACACTCCCACTAAATACTTATTCTTCAAACCGCATGTGACATGGTCTTCTAGTTCTGCCACACACTTGGACTCCCTCCCATTTCTATTTTCTAATTTCGTTTTCTATGATAGGACTCCCTCCCTTTTAATTATATAATCCGAATTATTATTTTAAGATATTTAAGTTATAAAGTCCAATTTATATATTTGGTATTGTTTTTGTTTGATAATTTATAATTATATTCTTGAATAACTTTGGAAAATAAGAATATTAAATGTAATATTATGAAAATAAGAGGTTAATTAATGCTATAAATAAGGATAATGTTGAAAATTTGTTTGAATATTAAATAATTTTTGACAAAAGTATAACATCAAACTCGACTATATAATCGGAATGAAGGGAGTATTATTTTTTCAATTAACTAAAATCACACAATAATTTTATACTATTTAAATAGGGATTTCAACTGTATAAAATATTCAAAGCCAAACAAACAACAATAATAACTTTTAATGATACTCATCATTTTAATTGGATTTACGCAGATATTGTGTTAATTGTCATTCAACGATGAAAAAAATTTATAACACATCAATATAAGTTGGATTAAATTATATATTTATTTATTTAACATATTTATTCACAGTTTATAAAAAAATTAATTACGAATTGACGGGGGCCCACAAAATGATCTATAAATAGCCGAATCTCATTCATTCGTCGCTCAACCGACGTCGGACACACATACTACAAACACAGCTTGTTTCACAAGATTTCTTCGCTTTTCGTTAAATTCCACCGACGATGTGTCCCACGGGAAGCGAACTGTCGAGAACCACAAACAAACCCAATCTGCGATCGGCGTTCGACGTCATTGATGGAGACGGCGACGGCAGGATCAGCCACGACGATCTCCGGGCCTTCTACGGCGGGATCTCGGGCTCAGACGACGACGATGTAATCGTGTCGATGATTTCCGCGGCGGATTCGAACAGAAATGGGTACGTGGAGTACGAGGAATTCGAGCGGGTTCTGAGCGGAGGAGAGAAGAAGATGAAAAAGAAGGAGAATGGGAGGGCGGTTAATGGCGTGATGGAGGAGGCTTTTAGGGTTATGGATAAAGACGGGGATGGGAAAGTGGGGGTGGAGGATCTGAAGAGTTATCTGGGATGGGCGGGGCTGGAGGCGCGTGACGAGGATGTGCAGGCCATGATAAGGATGGGCGGCGGAGATGAAACCGGAGGCGTTACATTTGAGGGTTTGCTCAAAATTCTATCCGTTTGATTAACTTTTTTTTTTTTTCCTTCGTCTTTTTAATTTTAGTGTATGCTTTCATTTTCTTGGGATTTGTTGAAGAAAACTTGGAAGCATCAGTGTATTTTGCAGAAAAGAACAAAACAGTCTGGCATTTTCCTTATATTCTCATTTTCGAATCTATCTTCTCTCTCTCACATAATTGGGGTGGATTTTGCTGAGTTTAGTGTATTGTTATAATGTTTTGTGTAAACACATATTAACGTGGATGCGTGTTATTGCGTCACTATAGTAGTATTAGTAGGGTTAATTTTAATTAGAATCACTACTAAAATATGATTTGAAATTATCATTAACATCTATATAATTTTGCTAACTCGTCATTTATATTTCTACAAGCAATCAACGACATTAATATTAGGGGTGTACACTGTTTGCAAACTGGCCAAACTGAAATGATTTGGCCGCTTTGGCAAGTGAATTAATCGGTCGATCGGATCGTAAATTTCAAATTGTATTATTTGGTTTGGTTCATGATTTGAGTACAGAAACCGGCTGTTTGGACCAGACCGGACCGTTTATAATTTTAATATATATTTAAATTATATATTGTACTAAAAATATTAATGTAGTACATTTAGTGTAGTGGTCCAAGTTATATTTTGGATTTTAAAACTACAAGTTCAAATCCTATATGCAACATAATACAAATTTTTTTCTCCTACATTATTATTTACAAAATATTTTTATTTATTTGTAAACGTCTCTCATTTTACCCTTATTATCTTCTCGGAATAAGTATGAACCTTATACTGTGCAAAATAATAGAATAACCTTAATTTTTTTGAAATTTAAAATAAACCCTAAACTATCCAATATTACAATCTCACAATTTAATTCAAGCGTCAGTCGACTTTACCATTGTTGCATCGTAATAATGTGACCTTTTACAAACTATTATTTTTTAGAATGAGATATGAACTATTATATTTTGATGTCATAAATTGTTTGTTTATATTATGATTGTCTTGTACTTTGTCTATGAGATCCATTATTTATTTTTTTAATTTCTCAAATAAATTATTGCTAAAAATAGAAATTTTTTTATGTTTTGACTTTGTTCGTTAAAGTAATATTCCAAACCGTTAAACCGGCTGAACCAAACCATTTTATTTGGTTTGGTTTGGTTTGGTTTGAAAAATTAATTTGGCTGGTTTGGTTTGAGAATTTTTCAAACCGTATTGTTTGATTTGGTCCATACTTCGACCTTCAAACCGGACCGTGTACACCCCTAATTATTATATCTATTAACGATTAAGATTAGCATATATATATATATATATATGGGTGTGTTAAAGTGACAAGTACCCCTTTAGATGGGAGAAGAGAATGGATCTAAGCCCTTTATTTTGTAAATTGGATGGTTAGGATCAAATTTAAAATTAAGATTTAGATTTGATTACATGAGTATTTTAGTCATTTTTGGATAGATATTAGATTTGACTTATCTAATATTAGGGGACCACATCTCATAATTATCTTTCTTCATTATAGGTAATTGTTTTCTCTTTATTCTCTCTCGTGTTAGATTTTTGTAAAATTTTAAATAATCATAATTCATTCAATTTAAATTATTTTTTCATGTATCATATATCAAATTAAAGATAATTTAACTCTCTTTAAAACAAAACCCCTATTGGATATGCTTTGAATAGGATATCATAGTAAAAATAAAAATTAGTGAGTTTATTCGTAAATCATGTATTAATGGACTGATAATGCAACAAAATATAAAGGATAATGCAACAACTAAAACTAAATAATGCAACATAAAACAATGGCTATGTAAAACTGTAACATTAATAAGTTGAAATGAATAATACAACAAAATATAAAGAATAATGCAATAATTAAAACTAAATAATGCAACATAATATAAAGTTTACACAATTGCATACGTAAAACTGAAACATTAATAAATTAAATTTAATAGTGCAACAAAATATAAAGGATAATGCAATAACTAAAACTAAATAATGCAACATTATACAAAGTATAATGTGATGAGTGACATTAATAAGTTGAATTGAATAATGCTACTTAATATAAAAAATAATGCAATAACCAAAATTAAATAATGCAAAATATAAAGGATGTCTTATGTAAAACTGAAATATTAATAAGAAGAATTAAATAATGCAACATAATATGACAGATAATGCAATAACTAGAACTAAATAATGCAACATAATATGCTAGATAATGCAATAACGTATGTAAAGCTGAAAAATTACAAAATTTTATTTTTTTTACTGTGATTTTTTATGCTAAACATATGCAATATGGATTTCGTTTGAAAGATTATTAAATTATCTTTAATTTGATATATGATACATAAAAAAATAATTTAAATTAAGTTAGTTATGATTATTTAAAGTTGGGAAGGTCTTGGGTTAGGCAGGCCTAAACGATTTAGGCGGGTTTTATCCATTAACCCAAGCCCAAATACATATAATATACCCTAATTGGGATTAATAAACCCTATTTGGGATGGGTCAACCCATTTGGGTAGGATAAAACCCGCCTAAACCGTTTAGGCCTGCCTAACGCAAGTTTTTGCCTTTAAAGTTTTATAAGAAGTTTAAAGGAGAGAGAATATTGAAAAAAATAAAACGTTAGTTGGAGAAGAGAGAGATTATAAGATTCTTTGTAACCACCATATTTTATTTACCCAAATACCCTTAATTATAGTTTATGATAAAAAATAAAAATCAAATATAAAATTTAAAATCATATCTCAACCATTAGATTTGACAAATCAAAGGTTCATATTTATTCTCTTCTCCTATCTAAAAGGGACTTGTGATATGATCACCACTCTATATATATATATATATATATATAGTTGCGTTCAAATCCGAACCATATGTCTTGAATGAACAGTGACCATATATCCAGTCATTAAGCTTAAATTTTGGACGTCCCATAATGTGTCACGTGACATTTTTTATTAATTTTATATTAAGTAAATGGTAATATAGGTATTACATATTTATATAAAACTGTTAGTTATGGAAATTCCTAATTTCATGCCAATTAAATATCTTTCCCCATAATTATTATATTTCATTCTCAATTAAATATATTTCTCCTACAATTATTATTCAACATTATATAAAACCTAATATTCAACGTTATATAATTCTCCTACAATTATATTTACTTTGCAGAAAACCTAATTCTCACGCCATCGCCACCGAGATTTCCCACAATAATTCTCACAATCCTTCAAAAATCCCAATTTGTCCTAAAAAAATCCGTAAACTTTCGTCTCAGATCACTGCCGGTGGGAAGGCTGTTGCGGATGACCCCTCCGTATCCGCTTCGTCATCCTCTGTTGTCAACCTGGCCGCTGTTGCGGCTACATTTGTTGCCATTATTCCTGCCACGCCTGCTTCTGCCGAGAACCGGCGGCGCAGTTCCTCCCAAGCTGCTAGAGTTCTCCCCCAAATTATCAAACCCTTATCTGCCGATTGACAGATTGAATTAGCCATCCGCCACCTTCGTGCGACTGATCCTTTGCTAGCCCCACTGATTGACATCCATCCACCGCCGCAATTGGAGTCCCATCACCTTCCGTTCCTCGCCCTCACCAAGAGCATTCTTTATCAGCAGCTGGCCTTCAAAGCTGGAACTTTTATTTATACACGTTTCGTCGCGCTCTGCGGTGGAGAGGACGCCATTTGCCCTGATTCTGTACGTTTTATTTTCTTTTTATATTGAACCTTATTCTTCTTCTTTTTTAAAAAAAAAAAAAAAAAAAACCTATTGGACAGTTTGAAAAGGGGATGCAAAGTATTAATGGTTTATTTGTTATGCACATTTGTGAGTAACTTTGATGATTTCATGTTTGTTTCTGTCAAATTATGTTGCTTTAGATGTGGATTGATTTTAGTAAATGTCGTGTGGCTACGCAGTGCTGGATGTAAGGCACGCAGATGATCGATCCGGCTGTCACTTGGTGGATCGCCTTCACGAGCAGATTTCATTATTTTTGTATCATATGCGATTATCATTGTTATTTTAGATGAGTGTCATTATTTTTGAATAAATGTATCATTGTTCGAATCCCTGTTTAATGGATTGATAATTATTTATTTATTTTCTACATTGTGTGAACTCAGTTAATATGTAGCATTGTACGATGTTTATGTTATCACTGTTACCTGTATTAAATATAATTTTATCAAAATTATCGTTTTAATCTTAATTGTTTTATAATACACCTTTAAGATCATTGTTATCTTTATTCAATATCATTGTACGAATAGTTAAAATTGTTTATACATTTAACGATAATATATTAGTGGAAGTTGACAGAATAACCTTACAATGACACACAAAGTCATAAACAATGACACACAAAGCCATAAACAATAATAACGATTAACTTAAGATTATGGAATAAATCGTGGTGCATTTTCTCTTTCCAATTTATATGATAATAATGGAAAAAATCGTGGGGCATTTGATTTGGTAACTGAATCCGAAAAATCAGCATGTAGATTTAATACAATTTCAATTTTTCCCATTTAGGACTAATTTGCCCATTCAATGAAATTAGAAACAAAGATAAATGGCAACAGAAAATCTGGGACGTCTATTTTCGAAATCAAGGGCTAGATTTTGGTCTCTGTTCATTTATGGACACATGTTCAGCCATGAACGCACCCCTATATATATATATATAGAGAGAGAGGAGAGATCATGTAAAAAAAATCCCCCTGTAAGAAAAAAGAATGAATCATGTCCATTAGATCTAAAAAAATCAATGGCTGATATGCAAACAAGCAATGACTAAAACACAATCAAGCAACAAAATAATCAAGCAACAACTTAAACACAATCAAGCAACATTGCAATCAAGCAACGACCTGAACACAATCAAGCAACATCATAAACACAATCAAACATCTTTCTCACTTTCTCACGTTAAAAATTTTCTCACTGGATCCACTCCCTATATATATATATATATACATAGGATAGTGATCAGGTGAGAATAGGAGTTACTATGAGAAATAAGAATAAATCTCGCGCGTCCATCTTATCAAATCGACGAACATGATTCATTCTCAGCAAATTGAAAAACGCGGCATTTTTGCCCCAATATCCCGCAGTTTTAGCCTTTAAAGGCTAAAACTGTAAAAATACTCAAACACAAACAACAGCCTTCATTTTTAGCCCGATTTACTTCATTTTTAAATAAATACAAATTTAAAAAATTAAACATTTACAAAGACCAACCACAAACCTACCACATCCTGCAGTTTTCCTCACTTTTACTTCAGTTCTGAATAAACACAAATTTAAAAAAAATAAATGCAATAATATCAAATATCGAAATTTACACAACTGCTACACGGTTTCATTATTACGCCGTTCCATCGCAACTTTTCAATACACTTCTCGAAAAAAACTCTTCACATTCAACAAAATTTCAATTCCTCTCTCAAAATTTCTTTTGACATTCTACAGATTTCTCTGGAATTCTACTCGCTTTCGCCAATTTCAAATAAATGAACCTGTAAGATGAAAAAATGAACAATGTTAACACTAAAGATGCACAATAATAA
>JAPKLW010000637.1:26850-57018 GCA_026898455.1 Plectranthus barbatus | reverse complement strand
GAACCTGAAAGATGAAAAAATGAACAATGTTAACACTAAAGATGCACCATAAGAAAGGAAAAATGAACATCTGAATAACACAATTTTTTTAAAAACTATATTCATGCACGAATCAATTACAAACAGAGTCTAGAATTCAAAAAACAAGATCAAATCATCTCCTAACATAAACCAACATCAATAGAACCATGAACACTATCGAAAATAAAAAATACAAAGTATTAAACTTACCTTCAGATGATCGATCTGACATGTCTTCTTCAAACGACCGAACTCCAAAATCAAAAACAAAACTCAACAACAACCACAATTTCGAAGCCGAGAGCTATCACGAAAGCCAAATCCAGAAACAAAAAAATACGATAAAGAGAAAATATATAAATTGAATCGGACGAAGTAGGAATAAGAAATCAGAACGCGCGAAATAAGGCATACAAAATCTAATTAAATATGGAAGCATATACCTTTTAAATATTAAAAACCCTAAAATTACAAAAATAACCTTAATGAATCAAAACAGCAAGATAATCGAGGAAAACTGCACACGGACTAAAATTGATCATGAGCGTTGATATCACAAAATCAAAGGCTGAGATTTATTCTTATTTCTTATACTAAAAACTATTCTCATATGATCACTACTATATATATATATATATATATATATATATATATATATATATGGTAGTGATCAGGTGAGAATAGGAGATACTATAAGAAATAAGAATAAATCTCAGTCGTCCATCTCATCAATTCGACGCACAAGATTCATTCTCAGCAATTTGAAAAACACGACATTTTTCGTCAAATATCATGCAGTAAAGGGTACAATCGTAAAATAACATTTACACAGACCAGCCACATCATGCAGTTTTCCTCACTTTTACTTCATTTTTGAATAAACACAAATTAAAAAAAATAATTAAACGCAATTATTTCAAATATCAAAATATACACAACTGCTGCACGGTTTCATTATTACGTCGTTCCATCACAACTTTTCATTACAATTATCAAAAATACTCTTCAAATTCAACAAAATTTCAATTTCTCTCTCAAAGTTTCTGCAGACATTCGACGGTTCTTTTCTGGAATACTCGCTTTCGCCGCAAATTTCAAAGAAATATAGTGAAAAATGGCTCTTAAAAGAAGTTCAGAGACTGTTCTACGGACTGCGGGTGAGTTTTTTTTATTTGTTCTTATTTAGCGACTTCGCACATATAATGTTCAGTTTTCAGAGGTTTCTTAAGCATTAAACGTTTGAATCATAAAAATATTTGAATATTTAGTTGATAGATGAAACGAATAAGTTGAATAAGAAAATGTTCATGTATATTCATGTCTGGGTAGATGATATGCACGTATTATTGCGTAAAAATGCAATATAAAGCGAGATGAACCCTAAATATGTTGAAAATAACTGTAAATCTATGGTTCGCATCTAAGAATCTAGTCTAATCGAAAATAAAAAAACAACGAATCTGTTTTTCTGCATATGTTGCAACTTAGAACAACCAATAGAAAGGTTAATATGATTTTGTCTCCAAAAATCACACAAATTCAAAATAAAGAAAAGTTGACGAGTTTAATGCAAATTTTACAACATAAAATGAAGTAAAACGTAGCAAAAATGAAGTAAAACGTAACAAAAATGAACAATGATAAAATGCTTCTTATTACTACCACACAAATAGCATTTTGTATAATAATGAATATGTTTACATGAAAAACTGAATATAAATGTCAATAAAATGAATGTTATACTTCAATGTTTGCTCTGATTATGTATAATTCATCTTGCAGATGCGAAAAGGCAAAAAACCGCAAACAAAAAGCCAGACAAAGCCGTAAAGAAATCAAAATATGAGAAGATTCCTCAATTAAAAAAACAACCAACATAAAAAATGTGGATCAAGAATCAGAATACAACAACTTAGTCTGCAGGAGTAGTCCGGATATTCAGATCAAAGCAATATCAGAGTTGAACGATACACAAAAAAAGGCAGTTGAAGACATCGATTCCATGCAAATATTCAATCTGAAGATCAATGAAATTCTAGCCAAGGTAGCTTATTGGTGCATATCATCATTTGATGGGAGAAGCTGTAGTCTGATACTGCCAGAGAACAACAAGATCCACATAACAGAGGAAGATGTATGGGTCATTTTCGGAATGCCAAAGGGACCTCAACAGATCCAAAGAAGAAGAAAATCAGATGAATCCCTACTGCTAAAAGAATGGGCTTCAAAATTTAAACGTCCTAAAGGCTGTATCCGTCCAGTAGATGTTGCAAACGCTATGAAATCTGAAACCAATAGAGGTGATTGGTTCAAGAGATAGTTCCTGATCCTTCTCGGACATAGTCTGATACAGAATTTTGCTGACGGCTACATCAAGCCAAAGATGTTGGACAACTTGGAGCCCACATCTAACATCATAAATCTGAACTGGTGCAGATACATGCTGACTGCCCTGATTCGTCACAAAGACAATTGGGCAAAGAAGGATAAGGTGTGCTTTACTGGACCAACCCTGCTGCCAATTGTAAGTATATGATTCATTTTTATGTATAGTTTCATTAATCTATTGTTTTACAATATTTACTTATTTTCAATTATGCATTACTGTCTATAAATCTATTCAATATACTAATTATAGATTATACTTCCATGACAACTCTTCTATGTGGATAGAGTGGAATTGTACATGCGTGTGATTCAAAGAACCTACCCCATCATGAAATCATGGACAAGTTCTCTTTTGAGAGCGAGACAAAAAGCGAATATAAGAAGTGGAGGATTTGGTCATGGACACATCACACAACGATTTGACCCTGGACAACCCAGTCTAAACAAGTATGAAACAGAAAGTGAAAAGCAAACCATGCATGATGAAGATGACGGTGCAATGTCGGAAGCCGACCAGTACACTGACAAGATCATAAAAATTTTAAAAACAATGGTAGAATCTATGTCAAAGCTGATTATTATGATCAAGGATGCACCGGCACAGATACATCAAAATATAAGATTCAAAGCTGCTGTTAAAATCTCCAGGAATCTTCTTGGTGTACAATCTTTAATTGTTCGTACAGAACAACCAGAGAACGCACCTTCAAGCGAGAATCCTGTGATGGCAGATGAATGAAGTTATCCAAACTGGTTGAAAAGTCTGGAGACAATTATGGAAGCAATAGAAGCAAAACACTCCTTAGACCCATCCGGAACTCCTAAATCTCTGCAACAACAACCACTTTATGTATCTGTGCCTCCGCATTTCAGATTGGGTATATCACAAATTGAGGTAAAATGCAAAATACTTACACAATGTAAACATTGCAAATATTATACATTAAGTAGCAATATCTAATAAATAAAATGATCTCTCTGTTAGCAGAATGAAGAATATGAATTTGATGATGATGAAGCAGCCGAGAACACTACCTAAGAGAAACAGTTGGAAGAAGAACCTCAACAGAAGGAGATGGAAGAGACTGCCACAGACAAGGAGATGGAAGAGACCGCCACAGAAAAAGAGACAGAAGAAACCACCACCGAGAAGCAGACAGAAGACACCACAATTGAGAAGGAGACAGAAGACACCACCACTGACAGGGAGACAGAAGAAACCACCACCGACAGAGAGACAGAAGACACCACCACCAACAAGGAGACAGAAGACAGCAACAATAAAATAACATCAAAGAATTTGGTGAAGAAGAAGAAAAACAAGATGACGATGAAGCAATGACAGAAACACTGACAAAAATGGTATAAAAAGAATAAAATTTAACATAATATGTATCTGTATCGTACAATTAATCCAATCTTATGCAGAGGGAGACTGTAAAAGAACAACTGAATCAAAAAATGAAAGAAGATGAAAAGCATGAAGGAAAAACAACCACTGAAAAGGAGATAACAAAGCATGCAATGGTGAAAAGATCAACTGTGGAAAGAAAATAGCCTACAAAGTTGATGTCACCATTCAATGAAAGAGCTGTAAAAGCAGGAGAAGCTCTAACTGTAGAAGAAAAGCAAATTTATGCATGGATCATGTTTGGAAAGCAGAAGAATCAGTATGTGAATGAATGAATGACAACATATGACATATCTGTGTTTCATTTTTAGTGTTGTTATCCTGCAGTTTTACTCATAATACTTGCATTTTACGAAATAAGGTATCTATTCTGATGGATCTGAAATTTTGAAGATATCTTTGTTTCATTTATTATGTTGTTATCCTGCAGTTTTACTTATAATACTTGCATTTTACGAAATAAGGTATCTATTCTGATGGATCTGAAATTTTGAAGATATATGTGTTTCATTTATAGTGTTGTTATCCTGCAGTTTTACTCATAATACTTGCATTTTACGAAATAAGGTATCTATTCTGATGGATCTAAAATTTTGAAGATATCTATGTTTCATTTATAGTGTTGTTATCCTGAATTTCTAATTATAATACTTGCATTTTAGGGTTGAAGAAGAAGAAGTTTATTCTGATGGAACTGGAATCTTGATGAGATCTACTGTAACAAGCTTTAAGCCTGAAACATATCTCATGAGTGCCGTCATAGATGCATGGAGTTCCTATTTGAACAAACAAGAGAAATACAGAAAAACTCCTCCCGCCAGAATATTCTTCACAACCTTTCCTTGTGTATGTACTTACTATAATAATCTTTTTATATTTTATCTAAACTATTTTATATGCTAATATACTCTCAATGGAAACAGTCTTACACAGTGGTTGACCAAAACAAGTCCTGGACAAATGAAAAACATCAAGATGTGTTTTCTGAAAGAGTGCAGGAAGAATTGGACAACATGAAAGATGCCACACTAAGAAACACTGACCTGGTATGAATTCAATATGAACTTAGTAGAATGTTATAAAATATCATACATTTAACCGTCTTTGTATTCAAGTATTCTTCCCTATTTGTCATTCAAGCCATTTCTATATCATTTGCTTCAATTTGAGAAAGGTGGACGTTGACCTCATAGACAATTCAAGTGCTGCCGATGAAGAAGACTTGACAATCAAATATAGAGATGCTCCCACGGTTCTCGCAAGTAATATTGATTGATAACTGTAATGCATAATAGTTTCGAATAATATGCATAATATTGCACTAAAAATGCATGATATGATCAGTATAATGAAACACAACATGATCCATGCTTATTTAAATTCGAATGCATAAATCATAAAAAATAATGCATAATACTACATGAATAATGCACAATATAAAAGATAAAATTAAACATTATACTATCAATTTGTGCAGATATAAATGTCAATGCATACTTCATTATATATAATGACTTTCTTAAAACTTTTTAATGCATGATAACAGGTTGAGTATTTTGCAAATCTCCTCCTGGGAAAAAAACTCAATCCCAAGTCTCGTGGAATAAAAGCTGCCTCCATAGACAGGCTGAAGATGCACTGGAGAAATGAGACAAACAAAGTGGACTGCGACATCTACTTCATGAGTCACATGGAAACCTACATGGGAAACAAATTGAAGGAGTGGAATCCTGATTTCAAGAAATATGACAAGAAGATGCTGCAGTACTTCCGAGCCAAATATTCTAAAATACTGCTGAAGTCTGATGTCAACGTCCACAAGGGGAAAATGAAGAAATTGGCTAAGGAGAACTACAAGAAAGTTTCTGCTAAAAACAAAACTGAATTGGAAAGCCTTCTGAAGATGTAATCTGATTACAAAAACAACTGCTTTTGAATATTGTGACATAAAATTAGCTTGAACAATAGGTACTACTTAGGGTTACATGGTTGGTAGGATTTGAACTACTATATTTTGATATAGCTATAGTTATTATGTAATGAAAATGCTACATTATTTTTGCTAAAATTTGCATTTTTATATTACGAAATTCATTATCAATTCCTATAATATGTAGTTGCCTAAGTTTTTTCTAATTGTAAAAATAATTCATTACTGATTATTCTAAATGCATCTCAGAAAAAATAACACCCATAATAACAGAATAATAATAGCACTTAAAAAATAACATTATCGAATTCGAAAAATAAAAAAATACATTTATAAAGAATATAATATCCTACATAAAAAACCAATACTACTAAACTATTCATTATTGCCAATCCTACGTGCATCTTTACAAGAAATAAGATGCATTATAATAATAAAAGTGTTGTAAAAGAAAAATTAAAAACTCATTTCATTTTTGACCATCCTAAGTGCAACAATAACAATGATATCATGCATCTTTGTTTACATTCTTATTCACTTTATCACAATTCCTTGAATCATGAAAGGTCAACTTCTTGCATTTATCACACATTCTCATTGGCTTCTCCAACATTCACCGAGCTTTCTCCTTCCTGGAAACAAAACGACTCCCACTCCCCTTGGTTTTCACAGCAACTGGAGGCAAAACTTCAATTTCTTCAGGAACCGCTGCACCATAAAAACCTTCAAAAATCTTCTTCTTCAAAATAGAATCATCACAACTAATGATGCTGTCATCAAACTTTTCTATTCCAGACAATAATCCTTTTAAGATCTCCTTGTCCCCATCAATCCTCCCAAGACAATTAATAACAACTCTCATAATCTTGCTCTCCATTATTTTAGTTTCATCAACATCACAAGTAGAAGAATCATGAGTCTTTAGCTTGTACTCTAAACTCAGCAAGGATGTCATCTTCCAACGATTAACCAAATATTTATCAGGAATAGACACTACATCTTCATTCTTAAAAATAGCACATATGTGACTGCACAACAACCCAATCCTAATAAACATATTGCAGTCACAAACATAAGTTTCATCATCCTCATTATAAACAACAGATAAAATATCCTTATTTTCATCAATAATCTTCTAAACCAGTCCATCCCCAAAAGATTTCTTATCAGAAATACGACAACGGTAGCAGACACCAAGTAACTCAGTCTGAAAAGAACCAAACATTTTGGAAGTATAAACCAAAGAAGCTTGTTTCTCAATCAAAAGTCTAGTCTTCATTTTACGAACAACTGTGCTATCAAGATAATCCAAATGTGAACTTGAATTCCTTTGAGAATCAATAGCATGATTGGAATTCATAAAAAACTGAAGCAAGTTAGAGCGAAATTTAGTAAAACTCTTGTAAAAATGATTCTCACACTCAGATATAGATGTTGTCCGCATAAGACCACTGAATGAAAAATCACGGAAAAAAGCAGGTACCCAATAATATGATACTAATCTTCTTCAAGCTATTCAGGACCAATTAAATCAGACCAAACATAAGATTTCAAGTCGTCCTTAAAGTCTTCATTTGCATGAAGTTCCTTAGAAACCTTATCAGCAAGTTTTAGCATAATATGCCACATACACCACCGATGCCGAGTACCTACTAAAACCCTTTCAATAGCTACATTCATGCCTAAATCTTGATCAGTAATAATCATCCTAGGTGAAACACCAACACATGAAATAAACTTTTCAAACAACCAGCAAAAGGAATCTGAATCTTCCTTACTCAACAGTGTAGAAGCAAAAGTTACTGGTTTACCATGATTATCATTCCCAGTAAAAGGAGCAAAGACCATGCAATACCGAAAGTAAAAAATGCAGAATATCAACATAAAAATGAACAAATTTCTACTAAAAATGAAATAAACCTAAAATATAAATAATGCTCGAAAAAAATATAATAATGCAAGATATAAAGCTAAAGATGAAGTATATTGACATAAAAATGAAACATGACAAAAACTTACTTGTTTGTAGAGTATGTTGTGTCAAAAGCAACAACATCACCAAACAATTTGTAATTCTAACAATCTTTGCAATCTCTGATTTGAATCAACCTCAAAATCAAATGTGAAAGAGGGACATATACCCTTCTTTCTACGAAACTCATTCAGCAGCATCTGGGCATCAGCCCTATCAACAAAAGCATTCGTATCCCGAGAATAATTCCTAACATCTAAAGTAGAACAACCAACACCATCATAACCACATAGAAACTCCATCAACAACTTATGTGACTTAGTAGGCCCAATATTAGTTTTTGGCACAATCAAAAATGAACTTTTGATTAACAAAATCAATCTTACAATTAAGCTTCATAAAATGCTTGAACTGATCTTCAACCAATGGGTGATTATGTTCCTCAATAAATGAATGAATAACATAACCAACAAGGTATTCATATTTCAAGACTACTCTTGCAGTACAACCACACCTCATAGAGTCATGTTTCCTTCTTTTCTGTTTCGAATCCATATGTCTCGAAGTAGTAAACTTATCACTTTCCCTACTACACAAAACATACTTCCAAATAATTCTATCATCAACCTTAGAACTAGTTGACATACGAGTATCAAATCCAACAACATGAGCATAGTGCCTATAAAAATCAATACCATCATCAACAGTTCTAAAAACTCTGCTCTTAAAAGGTTTAATCTCATCAACACACTTTGGAGTAAATGAACCTGTAAGATGAAAAAATGCACAATGTTAACACTAAAGCTGCACAAAAATAAAGGAAAAAATGAACATCGATCTGAATAACGCAATTTTTTAAAACTATATTCATGCACGAATCAATTACAAACAGAGTCTAGAATTCAAAAACAAGATCAAATCATCTCCTAATATTAAAAAACATCAAAAGAAGCATGAACACTATCAAAAATAAAAAATACAAAGTATTAAACTTACCTTCCGATGATCGATCATACATGTCCTCTTCAAACAACCGAACTCCAAAATAAAAAACAAAACTCAACAACAACCACAATTTCAAAGCCGACACCGAACATGAAAGCCAAATCCAAAAACAAAAAAAATTTGATCGACAGAAGATATATATATATCAAATCGAACGAAGGAGGAATAATAAATTAGAACGCGCGAATATAAGGTATGAAAAATCTAAATAAATATGGAAGGAGATATTTAAAAACCCTAAAATTACAAAAATAACCTTAATGAATCAAAACTGCAGGATAATCGAGGAAAACTACACACAGAGTAAAATATATCATGAGCGTTGATATCACAAAATCAAAGGCTGAGATTTATTCTCATTTCTTATACTAAAAGCTATTCTCATATGATCACAACTCTCTCTCTCTCTCTCTCTCTCTCTCTTTATATATATATATATATATATATATAGGAGGGATCATGTAAAAAAAAATCCCCCTGTGAGAAAAAAGAATGAATCATATCCATCAGATCTAAAAAAATCAATGGTTGATATTGAATCAAGCAACAACTAAAACGCAATGAAGCAAAAAAATAATCAAGCAACTACTAAAGCACAATCAAGCAACATTGCAATCAAGCAATGACCTGAATGCAATCAAGCAATGACGTGAATGCAATCAAGCATCTTTCTCATTTTCTCACGTTAAGAGTTTTCTCACTGGATCTGCTCCCTATATATATATATATATATATATATATATATATATATAGAGAGAGAGAGAGAGAGATGCGATCCAGTGAGAACTACTCTTACCATAAGAAATAAGAACCAATCCTCGCCATTGATTTTGATGAATGAACGCTCAGGATTTTATTAAAATTTTCCAGCATTTTATCTCAAAAAACCTGCATTATAGGGTATTTTTGTCATTTTGTACTTATTTAAGATTTTGTTTGCATATTATATCTCGACATGCATTATATATCTAACAAACATGCATTATATGCATAAGCAACAAGCATTATATAGCTAAGAAACATGCATTATATACCTAACATTCATTATATACCTAACAAACATCTTCCTACATTATAATATGATATTACTCTTATTTTAGAACAATATTACTATCTTTATACGACATTACTTCCTCTATTAATATATATAATATTACTTTTATTTTAGAGAAAAATTATATTACCTTCATTATAATGCATATGTTATTACTATATAATAACAAATGCAAATATAATGATGAATGATGATTTCGCTGAAATAAACATGTTGCATTTTATCGATTATATTCTGCATTATATACAATAACTTCATGCATTATATTGTGCAACTGCATTCATTATATAAGAATTCGTGTACTGTTACGAGAATTATGCATATTATAAATGATATTACTTTTATTTTAGAGAAAATTATATTATTTTCATTATAATGCATATGTTATTACTATATAATACATAACAAGTGCAAATATAATGATGAATGATGATTTCGCTGAAAAAATATGTTGCATTTTATCTATCATATTTTGCATTATATACTATAATTTCAAGCATTATATTGTGATAATGTATTGATTATATAACTTCATGCATTACATTGACCTCGACATGCATTATATACATAGCAAACATTCATTATATACCTAACAAACAGGCATTATATAATATAGTAATATACATTTATACTCCCTCCGTCCCATATGAATTATCCACTTTGCTTTTGGCACAATAACCAATGCGAGTAGAGATAGAGGAAATTAGTATTTTATTAGTGAGTGGGTATTATTTTTCCATTTTAAGTAAGTGGACAATTAAATGGGACGGACAAAAAAGGAAAGGTGGACAATTGAAGTGGGACGGAGGGAGTATAATATAACAAAAAAACTACATAATTAAAAACAAGTAATATATGATCAACTTTTATAACAACTATGATATTATCTACAGTATGCAAAGATAATGAATTTTTTTTTGATCTTGCAGGAAAAAAGTTATTGCATTTTATCTATCATATTATGCATTATATAGTATAACTTCATGCATTATATTGTGCAACTCCATTCATTATATAAGAATTCGTGTACTGTTACGAGAATTATGCATATAATCACTCATTTTCATTTTTTGCGATGATTTTTAAATCGAAACATATGCAACAGGGATTTCATTTGAAAGATAATTAAATTACCTTTAATTTGATATATGATACATTAAAAAATAATCTAAATCGAAGGAGATATGATCATTTAAAAATTTAGGATGATTTTAGAGGAGAGAGAAGAAATATTACAAAATTACCCTTTAATGCATGTTTCACTACACTATAATACAGACGAGATTTATTTAGTCTTGAGCGTTGGATCACCAATTGGATGATCGAGATTAGTTCTTATTTTCACATGGTAAGGAGAGTTCTCATATGATCACTCCCCTATATATATATATATATATATATATATATAGGAAAGAGATCAAATACTAAAAAGTAAAAAAATGTTAAATATGAATAAATCCTAGACTCTTGATTTTGATGGATGAATGGTCAAGATTGAATTTTGTTAATTGGTAATTATTCATTTTTTTATGTGGGTGGTTATGCAATTCAATGAAGCATAATATAGTAACTAAACAAGCATATTACATTAACTAATTAAACATTACTAGCATTTTAGCACAAACAATTTTTAGCACAGTCAAAGTTCCAATCTGCCACGACAAATAAACTGTCAGTACCAAAACAATCATCATAATGCAATCACTGCATGCACGCTCGCACATCCATTACTCCATGCCTCGGTGGCACTAACATCGTTCTAACACACCATGCCGAGGGTCCTTTGGATCCTCATGCTGGCATACTGACTCTACTCGATTCTAGCAACATCTGCTAAGCTCACCGCATACAACTTCTAGACTTTCGATTTCTAACCCTCAAGTCAGGTAATTACGGTACTTACCGGATTAATTTGGAAATTCTCAATTTCAATTTTTACCAACAGTCAAAGTTCCAAATTTAGTCTACAAGTACATGCTTTTTCAAAGCCGACAGTTAGTCAGTCACTTCCTGATCCATCCTAATCTAACCTCCAAGGTTAACACAATACTCCAATCAAATTTAAACAGCTCAACTCACAAATTAACACATCTTTTAAGCAATAACACAAAAACTTACACTTCTTGCATAACACTTTTTCAAAATCAACATTATGAAAACACAATTTCAAAGGCCACCTCACTGGTGCCAAAACCAAACAATTTCGTCAAAATTTCCATAACCAACAATTTTCTCAAGAAATAATCAACCAAATTATTTCATTCAACCAATCAGTGTCAGCACCCCGCTCGACACAAAATCAATACGTATTTTCCATCAACAATCCCAATCATCCTTCGTTCTACACATGAACTATTTTCAAACCATTCTCAATCGATTTTCAATCAATACACAAGATACTTTCAAACAATTTATAACCACAATCAAGATTTGTGCTATCTTTTCAAAATTTCTTTCAACTCCAAAGTATTTGAGTGACCCAGTCACTAAACAAATTGCAAGCATGTAATCTTTTAAAACTTTCAAATCGTACCTCAGGTCGCGCAGGATGGAGCAGGGTGTAAAGCACGAGCAGTCCCTTTAATCAACTTTTAAAACTAGAAAGTTTCAACACTTGAAGTTTTCGAAGCAGTTTCAAACCAGTTTCAAAGTAGTTTCAAAATAGTTTCAAAACAATTTCAAAATAATTTCGAAAACCTTTGGCTCTGATACCACTTCTGTAACGCCCCCAACTGACCTTCCCAATTTTGGGGTGCGCTACAGTCGTGGTCGATAGTTTTCAATCATTTTCATAATTTAAAACAGCGGAAGACTTGTAGATAAATGATAAGGAAATTAAAGAACATACATTTGTTAAACATTTGTTTTCTCAAAACATTCAAAACAAGGGAAGGAAAATGTATCAGAGAGTGGTGCAACAATGTGTGTAGCGTAGTGGAGATATGCATATGAAGATGCATATCTCAGGATCTATTTAATCTTTACAAAACACCTGCATCGTCTTTACACCGTCGTTCCTCCATCCTCGCTGCTTAACCTGCATATTTTAGAAACAATACAAGGGGCTGAGTACTAATGTACCCTGTGGAGACATGCCCAAAAACATACATTTTAAATATGAAAGCTATGCCAACACACACAGATAAACACAGGGTTTTATTGAAAAGTACCGTGTTATCTAAAACATTTTAGTTTGCTGCAACTATTTACCATGTTATCATATCTGTTTACCGTTGTATCTGGAAGTTGGCCTACTTCCGAGTTACGATGAACAACTGAGAATGGCGAACCACTCTACCCACTATCATCAATTAGTGCACTAGCCTCAGTATGTTACCTTGAGACCCGATCGATTTAAGAAAGAAAAGAAATACACAGCCTTATCCCCCTATGGCTTCAGTACTCCGGCTGAACAACCCGAGCTCATAACACAAGTAAGGTTGCTAGCCTTCAATAACTGATTCATAAGACTAGCTCAAGCACCAAAAGTACTTGGTTCTCATCTTAGTGATTGGACTCTCTGATTATAGCAGTCAACAGAGGAACAAATATGTAACATAAAACGTTTTAGGCATAGTCGATCAATTTAAAACAAAATATTTTTACACACATTTTAGAAACTGAGTACAAGGCTCAAAAATACATTTGTTTTTACTGAAAATAGTCCCCACCTGTGTTTTGCTTACGGTATAAAAGATGGTCTGGTTATTCGTGCAGATTGAGCTGTGTTACTTTTAACTTTAAATCCCCTTCAAAATAATCACGATATAAATACAACTAGTTAGGATGGATAATCTAAGTATTTCTATCAGCCTTAACTGATAATACTAGACGAAATTAGGACTTAGGACCGATATCTAACCGACAACTCCCAAACAACACTTCACATGCTTATACTTAAACATGCCTCGACTTCCTTAAATGGATAAAATCAAATTCGGCTCTCGGTTTCATAAACCAACACCTTTAACATGCTTAAATATACTTGGATAATCTTTATATAAACTCAGGAATAAAAAATGACTCTAATCGGATTAGAATGGATCGAGAAAACATGAAATGCTCATCTCTGGGTTTCCGCGTTAATCGACGTAGACTCCGCGTCGATCGATGCAGCTCGCGTCGATCGACGGGGCTCCTGCATTGATCGATGCAGCTCACGTCGATCGACGGGGCTCCTGCATCGATCGATGCAGCTTTCGTCAATCGATGGGGCTCCTGCATCAATCGATGCAGCTCACGTCGATTGACGCAGGGGCTGCATCGATCGATGTGAGTCGTCTTCTCCGACTCACGCGATCACTGACCTGTAACCTCCGATTTCTTCTAATCTAGCCACTATTATCAACATGCAAACACACAATGATCCTAGACTCACTAATAATGCGAAAACATGCTTCTACACTCGAAAAACGACGGAAAAATGAGGGGTGGCGAAGCTCACCGGAATCTTCTTCTCACAGCGGCGATGCGCTTTTCCGGTGACCAAAGTCGAAGCTCCAGGACTCAAACAACTCCCTACGACATGAGGAACACCAAACAATCACCCAAAACTCGATTAATCCTCAATTCAAAGAGTTTTAAAACTCAAAACCCTGTCCGACGACCTACCTTCTCTTTACGAGAACTCCTTCGATCCTCAACCTCACGACGCCTAATATAGCTCTTTAGAAAGTTTGAAGGAAGAGCTTTCAGATGGTGGTGGTCTGGGCCGGCGGTGGTCTGAGGCGGCCAGGATCTGGCCGGGAAGGTGATGACGTGAAAGGGGTTTGGGCTGGGGGTTGACGGGTTGGAGAGGGAGAGAAAATGAGAGGAATTTTTTTTTCTCTATATTTCTATTTCTTGCAATTTCCCCCCTCCACTTGTATTTTCCATTTACATAATAATACCAAATCAATATTGTGGTGTCAAAAATGACACATGCAAAATAACACATATTCTTGCATAAATCTCTATTTTCCCCTCTAATCAAGGCCGACCCTGTAATTTCGGAGGCCCTGTGCGATGAATATAGATGTTGCCCCTATTTTACTATTATAATTATAAATAAAAAAATAATAAAATATAATATAAGTCTAAAATATAGCTTATATAGACTTTAGTTACAAGTTGTTAAAAATTTATAAATTGCAAAAAACTCATGTTTTTTACTCTAAAATCATGCAAGTTTTGATTATATTCATCAATAAACAAATATTAATAAAATAAATAAGCAAATAATTTTCTTTTATTATTTTAGTCAGACTCGCCACTAAGAATTCCACAATCTATTTGTTATAAAATAACTAACAAACTATTAGATTAATTTTTTCAATTCAAGAATATTTTTTTTCAAATTCTTCTAAATAGACTAATCATATTTTTAAATCATAAAATTACTAATATAATATTGTATAGTATTTTGATATCTTATCATTTATTTTATTTGAATTTTTAAACTTATATAAGACAAAATATAAATTTAAGTCATCTACTGTTTTATTTTAATTAAGTTAAGGATGAATTTCCATATATTAGGATTAATATAATTTTGTAAATTAAATTTTAAAATAAATAAATAATATATATAGTAAAAATTCTATAAAAATGGTGCCCCAATATTTTTGGGGCTCCGGTGCGGCGCACCTACCGCACGGCCTCAGGGCCGGCCCTGCCTCTAATATATATATATATATATAGGAGGGATCATGTAAAAAAAAATCCCCATGTGAGAAAAAAGAATGAATCATGTCCATCAGATCTAAAAAAATCAATGGTTGATATTGAATCAAGCAACATTGCAATCAAGCAACGACCTGAATACAATCAAGCAATACCGTGAATGCAATCAAGCATCTTTCTCACTTTCTCACGTTAAGAGTTTTCTCACTGGATCCGCTCCCTATATATATATATATATATATATCCAATAAATCCATATTAACTCTTCAAAAATTATTATCTCTTCAACGGGTCTCCGAAAATTATTCGGATCGCTTTGTTCTCATCCGAATATTATTTCGAACATATCTTTAGCTCGATTTAGGAATTCGACTTTCCGAACTCAAATTGCAATTTAATTGAACTCTTGCTAGCAATAAAATGAATTATTGCACAAAATGCGAAGAAAATTATTTCATTAAAAATAATTAAGCAAATAATTAGCTTAATTAATCTCGGGATATTACAAACAAATTTTCCCAAAATACCCTTACAATGATATAAATTAAAAACTACAATGATCAACGCTGAGATTTAATCATGTTCGTCAATTAAAAAGATCAACGTATAATATATACTCTTAGTTCGTTCACATAGAAGGGTTCAAGCGTGGATATATATATATATATATATATATGGGTGCATTCAAGTCTAAACACCGCTACATGATTGAACTAAGAACAATTACCATTCGTTGATTCTAATTATTGACGATCAAGATTGTATTTTATCCGTGTTCATTGTAGTTGAATAACAATATCATCATAAGGTCAATTAAGTAAAAATACCCTCATATCTATTAATTTGCGTATATTATTACATATTACTAGATTTGCACCCGCGCTATGCGCGAATCAGATATGTTATATCTTATTTTATAATATTAAAATATAATTAATAAATTTATATATTTTATCATTTTTCAGCAATTTTTTTTACATATATTTTATTTTTACTCATCAATATTATATTTAATATATCATAATACAAATTATTTGCTATATTATACGCAAAACTATATAATATAAATTTGATGTAAATAAAAAGAAATATATCAAAAACAAAATCTATGGAATTTTGTTTAAATATTATCCTGTAAAAGAAATTATATTTGTATTATTTTAAAAAATAGTAAATATAATAAATTATTGAGTTGTGATATTTTTTAAAAAATTGAAAAATATAGTTTTAATATATTTTTATTTTTGATTATTCTATACTAATGTTATAATTGAATAAATATTAAATAAACAAAAATAAAAATTTATTTATATTTTTTTGGCTGTAATAGTTAATAGATCAATTTCTTCAATAATATAGTACTAATATTTCATTTGTATATTGCACGGGATTTAAATACGAATTAAACATCTCTTTAATGAATTGAATGTCTGTGCGTTGCATGGAATTTAAATACAAATTAAATAATTCTTTAGTGAATCAAATATTAACGAATCAAATAAAAATAGGAAGTTTAATAGATGAGATCATTAATGAATGGATCCGATTCACACAAGATACCACCCCTAATTATAGCAAGTAAATGTACGACACAATACAAATAAAAAATATATTATACATGAAATATTTGTTTATAAAGAAATGTTTGATAATTAAAATTGAACTTCACATTATATAATTCGAATGAATTTCTTGTACATATTATTTTGAGTATAATGTTAAAAAAATTGTTGGACTAAAAATTGTATTCTAAACTATTTTTTAATCATTTTTATAAAAATAATACTCATTATGTCCCGCCTAAGTTGTCTCATTTTTTTTTTGTCTATTCTATATATTTGTCTCATTTTCTAAAATAATGAATTTTTTCACATTCATCAATAAAATTAATTCCACTACACTCACAAATATTGTTAACTGTGTCAAAAACAAGTGGAACTACTTTGACGGGATGGAGGGAATATGATATTTAGTATTTACAAACTTGTATTATGAATATTTTGTACTTATATACAATTAAGTTATTTTCACAAGAAATAATAAATATTAGGAGATAATTATAAAATGGAGTAGATATTAAAAATTAAAAAATAATTTCACAAATATTATTACGAATTCTATTATTAAAATAAAAGGATTAAATATCAATTTCATAAGTCATTCGATTATATTAGCAAAAATAGGAAAACGTTAAAAATTAAATATAATTATTTCAAAGAAAATTAAGAATATAAAATATGAATTTTATATCCACATTGTATTGACATGTATTTGCCTAATTTTCGTCCCTTATTATATTCGGCATTCTCTTGAAAATCTAAAACTGATTTTGCAAATTTTATGCCTTGAAACTATTTTGACAGTTTTTAATAGCAAAAATATATATGCATGATTTTTTATATATTAGGCGGGAACAGTTTTATGAAACTATTCCCTTTTCATATTTTACTAGATTTACACTCGTGCGTTGCACGAATTACATATTTAATATCTAATTTAATTATTTGATAAAAATGTAAGCATGTAAATAAAATACAAAGCTTATAAAATAAGTGTTTGTTTTACAAAATTAACCTATCAAAAAATATTTATTTTAGCATTATACTTGTATTGCATTAAAATGTAAAATAAAATAAAATAGTAAAAATGTAATGTTTTACTGAAAAACGACATATATGATTTTGTTGAAATTATTATTATTGTTTATTAAAAGATATGTATATATATACTCCATTCGTCCCATTATATTAGTTTCGCTTTCCTTTTACGTCTGTCCCTCTATATTAGTTATATTTTCTAAAATGAAAAAATTTTCACACACAATAATAAAATATTAATTTCAGTACTTTTACAAATATTAATTACCGTGTCCGATCAATATGTGACTAATTGATCGGGAAGGATGGAGTAATATAAAAATATATGAAGTAAAACAAAGTGATGTGATAATTTAAACCCGCACTATGAGCGGTGCCTTATTTTATGATAATAAGATACAATTAGCAATATTATGTTGTTTATTATTTTTAGAGATTCTTAATATATTTAATATTATTCACACATTTAATATATTATAGTATAATTTATTTCTATATTATACATCAAATCATATATATAAATTTAATGAACTATATAATAAGTATGTAAAACACAAAATATATTGGATTTGATTTAAATATTATCTCGTAAAATATATTATATATTTATTATTTTTTTAATAGTATATATAACAAATTAGTGAGATATAATATTTTAAGGAAAAATAAACAAATAGAATTTTGTTATATTTTTATTATTGTTTATTATATATATATATATATATGTTATATTAAGATAAATAAAAAAATAAATAAAAATAAAAAATAGAGTAAAATTTTGGCGGGAACGGTTCTATGTTGACTATTCTCTTTTCATATATTATATAGATAGATATAGATTAGGGAGTAGTTACCATCATTGCTCCCCATTATTCCAAAATTGAATATTTCTCTTACTTACCAAATAGGAGTAAAATTAATTCACTCTTGAGTTCATCTTCTTTCTCTCGTCAAGATTTGGAGAACTAGGGCATTAAATTTTGAATTTGGCGGCAGTGAAATTTTGTAAGGTCGATGCTACTTTTTGTTCATTTTTTCTGTTTATTGTTTCATTGTAATACATTTTTTTTTCTTGCTATTGAACATAATATATTTGTTCTTGGTTAAATTCGCCCAAAATTTTTGTTCATCTTTTTCATCAATCGTTTTGTATATTGTCTGATTCGTTGATCATTATACGGTTAACATCCATATTTTTATATTTTCGTTGCAGGTTACAGTTTTTTTTAAAAAACACTTTGATGGCACCAAATAAAAAGAGTTTTACATGATTTTGTATTATAATCATTGTTTCTATTCAATGGTTGAATCAGATCATTTGGAAAATTGTATTTTTAGATTTTGATCATTGTTTAAATATTTGCTGAATCATTATTTATCAAAAAGTCTATCATTGTTGTCAAATAAATGGTTTAATTAAATGAAATGCTTTAAATTATATTTTTTTTTGTTTTGGTCAATATTTATTTTATTTTTGCACTATTTCTATTTCGAATACATGTTTTTACCAAATATTGCACAAAATTTCATTTAAATTTAGGTATGCGGATACATGTAATATATTGGTTAATGAAAAAATATTAACAAATTCAAAGCAAAAGTTTAATAATCCCCCAAATCGCTCAATCACGCCTCAGAGGTGAGAGTCTTCGACTTCGTCGCGGTATTTTCTAAACTTTGAACTTTTTTTCTAACTTTTGATTTAAGTCTTAAGATGATTTTTTGTGGTCTAGTTTTTTACATGTTGGGAACTTGGGTGGATTTGCTGGTGGGCGTCTTTAGGCAATGTCTTACCTTGAATGGAGTTTGTTAGAATTAAACCAAGAATAGACCATCACTGATTGGATTGAGCATCTGTTAGCCTGGGCACCCCTCTAATAGAAGAGAACGATCTGCAGCTAATAGGCATTCTCGAGCAGCAAGCAACTCTATAGTATCTTCAGAATTTCTGATTCATCAAATTTGTACATTCATTCAAGGAAATGGTCGGAGAACAACTTCAGCCACTATAATGAATCACTTCAAAGGCAGGATACCTTCAAAAGACTTGCCTTTGTTCAAAAATCTTTTGAAGGAGATAGCTTTGTTGGAGAAAAACAATGATGGTTCATGTTAGGGGTGGCAATTCGTGCGTGTTGGGTCGTTATCGTGTCGACACGATAGTGACACAACCCATTAAGGTCCGACACGAACACGATCTGTTAAGGATATGCTCGACACGAACACGACACGACCCATTAAGCCTCAAACACGAACACGACACGGACACGATACGAACACGATATTGACCTTTTAAGAACCCGATCTGATAACACGATATTGACACGAACACGATATTGACCTGTGAAAATTGTTAAATTAGGTTGATAAATGAAAAAATATTAGTAATAATAATAATAAAATAATAAAATATATTATTTATTAATTTCTTAGTGGGTAACACGAACACGAACACGAAACAAATATGACACGAAATACGATATGTTATCGGATAACACGAACACGACACGAAACATGATACGTAATCGGATAACACGAACACGACACGAACACAATACGAACACGACACGAAAATTTCGTGTCCTTATTGGGTCGACACGATAATGACACGAACCCATTAAGGCTCAACACTAACCCATAATTATCGTGCGGGTTTGTGTTGGGTTATCGTGTCGTGTCGAAAATTGCCACCCCTAGTTCATGTTGGGTTTTGAAGCCAGAATATCAAGATCAATGAAATTACATACATAATTAAATGCTTGAATTTGCTTCCTTCTTTCTTGTATATTTTAAAAGTTTGATGTTCATGTTTGATTCGGTGGAAGAATATGTGAAGTTGTTTGATCTTGTTTTTGTGTAATTGTATGTATGTGTTGGGATGCTACTAGCAATGCTCAAAAGACATACATGATTTGTACTAGCTGTTATAAAGTGAGAACTGAATACAAGACGAAGAGTGTAGAACAAAACAAGTAACCCTTGCAGTTAATTGAAATAATGCAAAAATGAAGGACCAAACTTAGCAGCCGAGTCGAGAGGATCTCTTCCCCCAAGACAATTACGCCATCGTAGTGCTCGGTTCTTAGCGGATTGTCCCCACAGGTAAAATGGCTTCGTCTCGGTCGAGGCAGCACCGCAGTCGATAGAGCTCCGGTGAACTGGAGAGGAGCAGGAGCAGAGTTGGCTAGTGGAAGAACTCAGGTGAAAAGCAACAGAGTATTCTCAGGTGAAAAGCAACAAAAGCTCTATTTTTGGAAGTGAGAATGTATGCTACCTAGGATACCTATTTATAGGCAGTCCACCACCTGGAGAGCGTGCTGGAGACTTGATGACAGACGGCGGTTACGACGCGTGTCTCCCGGATCGGACGATTACGGCGCGTACGTGCTGTTTGAATTGCAGCACATTTTGTAACCCCCACAGACACGTCAATGCGCACGTGTGCTGACTCGACAGCCACGTCGCAGGCCACGTGTGCATCTGTGTTGACTGGACCTGACCCAGTCAGTTGACCCATTCCGATGAGCCCATCAGGCTCGTTTCTGTTGACCAAAAAGATAAGGTCGTAACGGCCCAAGGCCCAAAGACCACCCAAAGACCAAGAACCAAGAACCAAGAATCGGGAACCGGGGTCCGGGGCTCGGGTCATGGGCTCGGGCTCGGGCTCGAGCCTGCGGCCTCGCAGAGGCCAAAGGCCGAGGCGAGGCAAGGCGGGCGGCGCGCGTGGGCACACGGCGGGCACGTTATACAACGTCCCTAGCACACTCAGTTATTACACCATATCAGTGTAACTGTATTTAAACCTGTTAAGACAAGGTTATTTTCCCAATGTGGGATGTCATAATTATTACATGTCTTGTCTTAATTAACCATGTAATAATGACGCCACATGTCACCTTCGCGGATCAATTTCTCACTCACCGAAACACGGATTTGAGAAAATAAATATACCACGATTATCTACTCACAACGTAGATCGATTCTGTAATATTTAATTTTCACAAAATTAAATATTTGTTCCGGAATATTTATTTAAATATCTCCGTTTCCAACAATCCCCCCCATGAGTGGAAATGCCCTAATGCATGAAATGCAGAGCCAACTCCGTCCTCGAGAAACGTTAATGCACACGAAGAGGTAGCTTGTGGCTTTGAACCTTTCATCTCCAACATCATCGGATACACTGGTGGCTTAGTGGTAAACACCTTGAACTAACCCTCCGTCGTGTGTACCAAGACAACGACATTGAAACACCAACGTTTCAAAACTCCATCCATTCTCACGTTTGTTTCCATTACGGGCCATGGAAAACCCCTTTGGATTCATAAGTGTTCATTTGAAGCGGCCCTCACTTCCACTTATATAGGTGACTTCCTATTCAAGAGTATCCTGCCGTACTCAACCACTGCGTGGTTTTCAGGAATCATTAAAAGTCGATTGACTTAACCTATACCACATGCAGGCTTAAAACACCTAAGTTTGCTCACCTAGGGAAGGGAAGAGTTAGGTGTTTTTTTTTTCACTCGAACTTGTATAGCTTAGTTTTCCCATTGAACCTAGTTCTTGGGATCTCCAATCACCTAGGTTGGGTGTCCACTATACTTGTTCTAGGTTGTGGATTTTAGTCCCATTCCCTCTAGCAACTTGTACATTTGATCTCGGTTTAACCCTTTGGTTAGCGGATCCGCTAGGTTATCTATTGACTTCACATATTCAATAGAGATAACCCCATTCGAGATCAATTGCCTAACAGTATTGTGTCGACGACGAATATATCTCGACTTACCGTTATACATGTTGTTCAGTGCCCGACCAATAGCTGCTTGGCTGTCGCAGTGAATCATCACTGAGGGCACTGGTTTGCTCCAACAAGGAATATCTTCAAGGAAGTGACGAAGCCATTCTGCTTCTTCACCAGCTTTATCTAAAGCTATGAATTCAGATTCCATTGTGGAGCGAGCTATGCACGTTTGCTTTGTAGATTTCCACGAGACTGCCCCCCCACCGATCGTAAACACGTATCCACTCGTGGAATGTGAATCATTGGTGTCAGAGATCCAATTGGTATCACAGTACCCTTCAAGTACTGGTGGAAATCTAGTGTAGTGTAGCCCTGAGTTAAGAGTATACTTTAAGTATCTCAAAACTCTCACAAGAGCTTTCCAGTGTTCTTTACTTGGATTGCTCGTGTATCTACTCAGTTTGTTCACCGAGTAAGCAAAATCTGGCAGAGTACAGTTAGTCAGATACATTAGACTACCAATAACCTTCGCATACTCCTCTTGAGCTACAGGGTCACCTCGGTTCTTGCTAAGATGAACATTGAGCTCCAAAGGTGTTTTTGCTGGTGAACTATCATAAGCATTGAACTTTCTAAGCACTTTCTCGACATAGTGAGATTGTGACAGAACAATTCCATCAGCTCTTCTCATGATTTTGATCCCTAGGATCACATCAGCTACACCCATGTCTTTCATGTCGAAGTTTCGCTTCAACATTCTTTTAGTATCAACGATTATTTGTTGACTATTTCCCATAATCAACATGTCATCTACATAAAGGCATACAATAACAAAGGAGTTAGAGGTACCTTTATAGTAGACACACTTGTCACACTCGTTGTACTTAAACCCATTTGCCAACATTGCGTTGTCAAACCTTATGTGCCACTGCTTAGGCGCTTGTTTTAGACCGTACAAGGATCTTACCAATTTACAGACCTTCTTTTCTTGATCGGGTACTACGAACCCGTCAGGTTGATCCATGTAGATTTCTTCCTCTAATTCACCGTTCAAGAAAGCAGTCTTCACATCCATTTGGTGAATCTCTAGATTGTATAGAGCAGCAATCGCGAGAAGCACTATAATAGACGTGATTCGAGTTACAGGTGAATAGGTGTCAAAGAAATCATCTCCCTCTCTTTGTCGAAAGCCTTTCGCCACAAGGCGGGCTTTATACTTATCGACAGAGCCATCGGCTTTGTACTTCCTTTTTAGGATCCACTTGCATCCTAAGGGCTTGCAACCTTTCGGAAGATCAGTCAGAATACAAGTATGATTATGCATTATGGATTCAATCTCACTGTTGATCGCTTCTTGCCAGAGAGAAGCGTCTGGTCGATCTAGAGCTTCCTTAATAGTTTTCGGTTCGTTATCCAACATATAAGTAATGAAGTCGGGACCAAAACTTTTAGCAGTCCTAGCTCTTTGGCTACGTCTCGATTCTTCCTCAATAAGATCAGAACTAGTAGCCTCCTCGTGTGTTCTCTTTCGAGAAACTTGAGGTGCATCCTCTTTTCTTTTGTTCGGATAGATATCTTCAAAGAATATAGCATTCCTTGATTCTATAGTCGTTCCTACAGTCACATTCGGGTTCTCCGACTTGTGCACTAGGAAACGATAAGCTGCACTGTTAAGTGCATAGCCAATGAAGATACAATCAATTGTCTTAGGACCGATTGCAACTTGTTTGGGCGGAGGCACTTCAACCTTCGCTAAACAACCCCAAACTTTGAGATATTTATAGGAAGGTTTTCTACCTTTCCACATCTCATATGGGGTAACATCTTTTCCTTTGAGAGGAATCTTGTTCAAGATGTAGTTGGCTGTTAAGACAGCTTCACCCCACATATTTTCGGGTAAACCCAAACTAATCAGTAGAGCATTCATCATCTCTTTTAGGGTCCGATTCTTTCTCTCGGCCACACCATTTGATTGAGGTGAGTACGGAGCAGTCGTTTGATGAATTATGCCCGAAGCAGCACAAAGTTCTTCAAACGGAGCGACATACTCTCCACCTCGATCGCTTCGAATCATCTTGATTCGAGTGCTCAACTGATTCTCTGCTTCCATTTTATAAATTTTGAAAGCCTCTATCGCTTCATCTTTACTTCGAAGTAAATAAAGATAGCAATATCTTGTGCAATCATCAATAAAAGTTATGAAGAACTTCTTTCCACCTCTAGTTTGCACAAACTTTAGATCACACAAATCGGTGTGAATTAACTCTAGAGGCTTAGTGCTCCGTTCGACTGATTGAAATGGTAACTTCGCCATTTTCGCTTCAACACAAACTTCACATCTTGTTTGTTTAAAATCAGTCACTTTCAACAAGTTTAGATTCATTAATCTTTTTATAGCATTTAGATTTACATGTCCTAATCTAATATGCCATAAATCAGAGCACTCAATCAAGTAAGCAGAAGAAGTTTCACTTTTATTGATAACTTTTTCGGCTTGGCGCCGTGCCATTACATTCATTTTGAAAAGTCCATTCGCAAGGTAACCCCGACCAAGGAACTTTCCAAACTTGGACAAAATAAACTTTTCAGACTCGAAAACAAGTTTAAAACCATTGTTTACAAGAAGTGAGCCTGACACTAGATTCTTCCGGATGTCCGGAACATGTAGCACATCCTTCAAGGTGAGGTCCTTTCCGCTTGTGAGCTTTAGGACCACATTTCCAACACCAGCCACATCAGACGAGGCTTGGTTGCCCATGTGAAGCTTTCTTCCTTCAACAGCTTTGTAGGAAGAGAAGACATTCCTCTCGGATGCTACGTGACAAGTTGCACCCGTATCCACAAACCACTCCCTCGGGTTGTCCACATGGTTGACTTCAGACACAACCGCGCACAAATCATCTTCCCAATCATTATCAGGTTCGACGTTGAAGTTGTGCATCTTTCCTTTGCCCCTGCCATTAGCTTTGGGCTTCTTGCACTGATTAGCCATGTGGCCAGGCTTGCCACAGTTGTAGCAGTCACCCTTGAACTTAGGCTCTTTGATCACAATGCCCTTGTTCGTTTGGGTAGGCCTTGATTGGGTAGGCCTCTTGCGCTTCTTTGATGGACCACCACGCTCCATCAAATTAGCCTTAGCCTCCACAGACCTTAGTCTTGGATCGGGCCTTCGATTGTCTTCTTCAATCCGAAGTTTGACAATCAAATCTTCAAGAGTCATAGCCTTTTGCTTGTGCATAAGGTAACTCTTGAAGTCCTTCCAAGAAGGGGGCAGCTTTTCTATGACCGCAGCCACATTAAAAGCATCGGGAAGCATCATCCCTTCGGCTTGAACGTTGTGCAAGATCAATTGAAATCTTGCACTTGTTCTACAACCGATCTATTGTCGACCATCTGGTACGACAAATACTTGGCCACGGCGTACTTTTTAGTACCCGCGTCCTCCGTTGTGTACTTTCTCTCTAACATTTCCCACAGTTCTTTAGAGGTTTCTACATTTGCGTACACCGCATACAACGGATCAACTAAAGCATTCAAAATGAAATTTTGACGCAAAAAATCTCCGTGGCACCAGTTGTCGAAAGCGATACGCTTCTGGCGGTTCGGTTCGTCATCAGCACACTCGGGCTTGTCCTCCTTAAGGTAGTTGGCGTGCCCCAAGGTAGTGATGTAGAACAGCATCTTCTACCTCCACGTCTTGAAGTCGACGCCAGTGAACTTGGAGGGCTTCTCCGCTTGAGCATTAGGAGGCAGACGCGGAGCAGAAGGATCATAGCCGGGCACACCATCGGTGTTGTTGTTGTTGCCACTACCATCATTTCCGGTTGCAGACATCTTGATTCAGAACAGATAATTGTCTTGCGATTGTTATAAAGTGAGAACTGAATACAAGACGAAGAGTGTAGAACAGAACAAGTAACCCTTGCAGTTAATTGAAATAATGCAAAAATGACGGATCAAACTTAGCAGCCGAGTCGAGAGGATCTCTTCCCACAAGACAATTACGCCATCGTAGTGCTCGGTTATTAGCGGATTGTCCCCAAAGGTAAAAGGGCTTCGTCTCGGTCGAGGCAGCACCGCAGTCGACAGAGCTCCGGCGAACTGGAGAGGAGCAGGAACAGAGTTGGCTAGTGGAAGAACTCAGGTGAAAAGCAACAGAGTATTCTCAGGTGAAAAACAACAAAAGCTCTATTTTTGGAAGTGAGAATGTATGCTGCCTAGGATGCCTATTTATAGGTAGTCCACCACCTGGGGAGCATGCTGGAGACTTGATGACAGACGGCGGTTACGACGCGTGTCTCCCAGATCGGACGGTTACGGCGCGTACGTCTCGGGATCGTGCTGTTTGAATTGCAGCACGTTTTGTAACCCCCGCAGACACGTCAATGCGCACGTGTGCTGACTCGACAGCCACGTCGCAGGCCACGTGTGCATCTATCTTGACTGGACCTGACCCAGTCACTTGACCCATTCCGATGAGCCCATTAGGCTCGTTTCTGTTGACCAAAAAGATAAGGTCGTAACGGGCCAAGGCCCAAGGCCCAAAGACCACCCAAAGACCAATTGCCAAGAACCAAGAACCGGGAACCGGGGTCCGGGTCACGGGTCACGGGCGCGGGCTCGGCCTGCGGCCTCGCAGAGGCCGAAGGCCGAGGCGAGGCGAGGCGGGCGGCGCGCGTGGGCACACGGCGGGCACGTTATACAACGTCCCTAGCACACTCAGTTATTACACCATATCAGTGTAACTGTATTTAAACCTGTTAAGACAAGGTTATTTTCCCAATGTGGGATGTCATAATTATTACATGTCTTGTCTTAATCAACCATGTAATAATGACGCCACGTGTCACCTTCGCGGATCAATTTCTCACTCACCGAAACACGGATTTGAGAAAATAAATATACCACGATTATCTACTCACAACGTAGATCGATTCTGTAATATTTAATTTTAACAAAATTAAATATTTATTTCCGGAATATTTATTTAAATATCTCCGTTTCCAACACTAGCACATTAAACTTTTGTCCTTTGAATCCACACATGACATTTTCATTCATTTTACTTAAAAGATGAATTATGTGTAGTATTTTAGGTTGTGTGGATGTGTAAAAAATATTTATTTGGTGGAGTTAGTTATGAATTTACTGTAGGAGTTCATTGTAATATGTATTTCATTCATTTTTAAGAAAATAGGTATTCCCTCCGTCCCGTCATATTAGGGACGGAGGAAAATGCACAATAACCAATGTGTATTAGTGTAAAGAATTAATATTTTATTGATGAGTGGGAAAATACTGCCTTTTTAGGAAATGAGACTAATAAATGAGACGGACCAAAAAGGAAAATGAGACTAATATGACAGGACGAAGGGAGTACATAGAAACAAATGAATACATGTTATTTCAAAAGTAACTATTTTTTTCATTATTTACACTATTTCTTGTAGCAGTACAATACATTGATCATAATAGACTTATAAGTAAATCATTTTTTTTCATTGTAGTATTACATTGATCATTGTAGACTAAAAATAATATCAATACAGACCACATAATGTAGCATTGTGTATTTTAAGTTGTTTAAAATTCTAAAATTTATATATCATTATAATTAGTTTGATTGAAATAACATTATTTCTATAATGAAATACATATAATACTATAATAAATAATTTCAATACATATAAAAAAAAAACTTGTCCACCTGCGAAAATAAGGACCTTCCTCCAAATATATTGAGATGTAAATCAATGAATGATTAAGAATTTTTTATGAAACAAAATAAAATGAAACACTTAGATGGATGAAAGTAAAACAAAAATCAAGAAAGGAAAAAGAGATTTTCAGGAACATTATCACCAACTTCCATAATTTTCTTTTATAAAAAAAACCAACAAAATTCAAATTTCTTTTTTTTTTTTTTTAAGCAAGAGTGTTGTAGGACGATAATACAAAAATGAATATGATTAATGATTAAAATTAAAAGAGTTGATTACAATTAAGAATCGCTTAAATAAAGGAAACTACCATATTCATTCAAATCTATATTATAAATGTCTATAATTCCATTAGTACCCTTAATTAATTAAAACAAGAAAAGTACTGTTAACAATAGGACCATCGGATCAAAGAAATTAATGATGAGATAATAAGTCATAGTTCATTCAGGGTAGTATATATATATATAGGGACGTGATCCAATGAGTACCACTGTTACCATAAGAAATAAGAATCAATCTCGGCCGTAGATCTTGCTCAATCAACGATCCAGATCTAATAAAAAACGCGGACATTTTTTCCCCAAAAACCTGCATTATTGGGCAATTTAGTCTTTTCGCTTTTAATTAAAATTCGCCCTTGAATTATAACCTTCTTAATACACATACAACGTACATGCATTATAGAGTTCACAAACTATCATTATATAGAGAAGATACTATCATTATATATTATCCCTCTAATTTCACACAAATACACAAATATTACTAACATGTGTAATAATTCAAAGCAGTGGGTTTCACCAAACAAAGCAGACCTGCATTATATAGTTTATGGACTATCATTATATACTAAAAATATTATCATTATATATCATTATATGTTGAACTTAAAAAATATGTTAATATAATTCAAAGCAGTGAGTTTCATCAAACAAAGCAGATCTGCATTATATAGTTTATGGACTATCATTATATACTACAAATAATATCATTATATGTTGAACTTAAAAAATATGTTAATATAATTTCAATGTGTTTTTTCTTCTTTAATTAATTATAAATAAATGTGCAAAAGCAACGTAAATTGTGGCTTGCGAATAAAATTGTAATTAAATCTGAATTAAAACAAGTTACAATCACTCATTGAACCTCTTCTAGAAACATCACAAGTTGCAAGAATGAGGGTTGACAAATAACAATACAATACAATAATATCAATACAATCCATTGTGGAACAAACAAGGGACAGAACCTCCTTAATCATCATCAATCATCAATCTCAACATAGCTAGCTCTCAATCTTATACATAGTTGATGTAAAGAGCTAGTTGAGGTCAAGGAAGACTTTGGCCAAGGGATGCTTAGTCTGTGAGAGATGGTGAGCTTCCAAGATCTCAACAATCTCACATTGCCAACAAGACACACCACATCACCTATCCTCTACATCTGCTTGGGGCTGTGTTATCACACTTTGGAACAAACGAATCTGTACAGAAAAAACATGAATTAAATTTGAAACTTATAACGTATAATGCAAGATTCATAACTATATAATGCATGTATTTACACTATATAATAAATTCTCATAACGGAACAGAACCTCCATAAACTAATTATAACTGACTCACATATAATGCAACTATTACAAAACAATAATGCAAACCA
>JAPKLW010000636.1:360636-411693 GCA_026898455.1 Plectranthus barbatus | reverse complement strand
TGAAAGTTCTGTTCCGTTATCAGAATTCATTATATAGTGTAAATACAAAACAAATTTGAAAGTACGTAACTCTTTCAGATATAACATAAGTACTACAAATATATAATGCAATTCATAACGATATATAATGCACATCTTCAAATTAAACAATTAAGAATGAAAACACCAAACCATAAACAGCAATCTACGAAACCTAATTCAAAATCTGGAAACAAATCATCATTAACCCATACAATGAATCTTCAATTCTATCACTGTAATCTGGAACAGAAAACAACTGATTCTATTACGTAACAGATGAAATTTATCAATTCTTACCTTTCAAAGGATTCATAACTCGCCGACGACGATGACGAACACAAACGACAACGAACACAAACAATAACGAACGCCGACGATGGCGAGCAAATTTCACAGAGAGAATGAATGAAGAAATATATAATCACAGAAGGAATGAAGATCACAAATCGCAAAGGAAAGAAAGATCGCAAGATTTAAATTAAGATTCTAAAAATATTTGAATTCATTAAGTACAAAATTACCCCTCATTTTACAATAATGAAAGTTAATACATATAATAATGAAACACGGAGGAAATTTAATCTGAGCTGTTGATTTCAGATTTTGGATGAACGAGATTTGTTCTTATTTTCACATGGTAACTATGGTTCTCATATGATCACTCCCCTATATATATATATATATATATATATACTAGATTTACACCCGTGCGTTACACGAATTATATATTTAATATTTTATTAATTATATTAAATATAATTATAAGGTTATAAACATGTATATGTATATGAATATTTATATATTAGTACAGTTAAACTACATATATAAATTTGGTAAAATTCAAAGCAATTAGATAAATACAAAGCTTATAAAATTAGGAGTTTATTGTTATATAAAATTAACATATCCAAAAATTGAGTTGGTCTCCTAAAAGACAGTCTCACCATTTTTTTATTGTGAGACGGACCTTAATACATCATTTCAATAAGTTAAATACATCATTTCATTCTAAAAAATTACATTATTTGCAACAAAGAAATACATCATTTGCAATAAATAAACACATCATTTCATTAATTTAGTCTTACAATAAAAATAATGAGACCGTCTCATCTGAGAATTTGCCCCAAAAATTATAATTGTATTATTTTTTTAAGCATTATACTTGTATTGTTTTAATATAGAAAATAAGATAAAATAGTTAAAATATAATATTTTACTGAAAAAGAACGCATATAATTTTATTGAAATTGTTTATTGGCATATATGCATATGTCATAATCTAAAACATATAAAGTGTAACGCCCCCAACTGACCTTCCCAATTTGGGGCCACGTTACATTGATGTTTCAGGTTTTGACAATCACAATTCAAGAAATATAAAGCGGAAGGCTTAAATATAAGAAATGATAAAAGCATTCATGCATAGTACTTCGAGTCAAGTCAGTTAAACAACAGTATTTAAAAGATAAATAATTCAAGGGAAGGAAAGTTCAGAGAGTGTAGCAGCGTGTGTGTAGCGTGATGGTGACATGTATATGAAGATACATGTCACATGATCTATTAATTCTTCAAAAATAACCACTTTATTCCGCCTGCTTACACCCTGCTATTCCCATCCATGCCGCTTGACCTGCACGCTTTAGAAATAACGCGAGGGCTGAGTACTTTCGTACCTAGTGAGAAACATGCCGAAAACGTACTTTAGGTAAGAAACATGCTATGCAACTCACACAGATAGACATGGGGTTTTGTTAAAAAGGACCATGCTATCTAAAACATTTTATTTTGTTGTGCTTTTAGGTATGTTATTATATCTGTTTTGTTTTGTAACTGGAAGCTGGCCTACTTCCAAGTTACGATGATTTATAAGGAATAATTTAACATTCAACCTACAATCATCTAAGTGCACTAACCTCGGTTTATTCTTCGAGATTCGATCGTATTTCAATTAATCATTCACTTCTCCACAGGGTTTAAGGTCACTACCGTTTCACCCTTCATAACCTTCCTCTCGGGTTTAAGGTCACTACCATTTCACCCGTTGTTGCTGTGCTAGTAGCTATGGAATTTATACGCAAGTGCACGTATGTCAGACAAGTAATATAGATTCTAAGTCCAGATATCGTACCCAAGGGAGTGAAAGTGAACCGTGCACATTCTATTGCTTGTAAATTAAGTGGTTTTTGTAACTTCTTCTAACTTAAATCAAAAGGAACGCATATAAAATGAAGCCAAACAACGCCAACACAATCAATGCTATTTCTTCCCACTAAATAATCATAAACAGCTAGAAAATGGTTTTAAATCGATTATAAGATGTACTCGGGTTATCGACTCTTGTTTATCTTCTCTCCTATATGCTGTAGCATCGTTCATGCATAATTTCTGGGTCTTGCAGCCACTCTCTTTTCTGCCTAGTCTATCATCATAGCACTAGATCTATGCTTTTGTGCTAACCTCCATATGTCTATGGTAAGTTTTGCCTTCAAACAATTCACTTTATAACAGGGGCTTTTACAAGTCTTAGATTCTATGTATATCTACACTAGAACTTAAGATTGAACATGATTCCCTCATCCTAGATCTCCTCTCGGTCTCACTAGGCGAGATCTCTATCTGCCACCGTCGTGTTTAGATAGATAAAACAACCCAGAATCATGCTCAAACACCAGATTTGACACAGAAATAGCTTCAACATATATTCAAGAAGAAAACTAGTCAATAACCCGAGCTTAAAGAGTTTAGCTCATGCTTACAAAAGTTAAAACGAAAATAATATTCACGTTCATGCTAACAACCATCATTCACTGAATAAAACTAAAATAAACTACGAAATAAAGATAAGTGGTTCAGGGTTTCTTCAGCCGCCACACTGATTTCTCACGAACACACCCTTTTCCAATCTTGATTCCCTCCTCTCGCTCTCTTCTGATTGTTGTTTTTTTTCTCTGTTGTCCTCTCTCCAAAAATATCTGCCCTGTCTCTCTTCAACTTCATCCAGGCCTTACACGTGGCTCCTCTATCTGCTTTCCAACTCTGACGACTCTCCTGAGCGACACGTGTCTGCTTCTGGGACAAGAACTGAAAAGTGCAAAGATCCTGTCTGTTGTGGTCCCAAATGATCCTCATTGGAGTTTTGGCCATGCCACTTCTATGCTGCGACATCATATCATTCTTTCTTGCTTCAGTCATGCTCCAGCAAAATGAACCTGTGATACAACTCAACCAATTCCCTTTGCAAAAACTCATTTATTAACTAAACACCACAAATCGGACTCGAATCTAAAACACTAACCAAATAACCTAAATTTACTCACTTATCCTATAAACAAGCTATACTAGAACCTTATTAACCATGACTAGACACCAAATAATAACTCTTTAAGAGAGTTATCACCCGTTAACATCTTTCTAGGGTTTAAGGTCACTACCATTTCACCCCTTTTTATAGCTAATAAGAGTAGCGCATGTACGGGTGGTACATGTTTCTTGTCTTATTAGTATTATCTCTCTGTTAAGAGCAATTAGCAGAGGACAGATATAATAGCATAAAACATGCATAGCAGCCTCATTTAAAACAAGCATTTTATCACACACATTTTGAAAAATGAGAACGCGCATTTTGAGTTTTTACTGAAATAGTTTCCCACCTCGTTCTCGGCTTTTTGCTAGATGTCTTTAGCTAGAATGAGCTCACCCAGTCCTTGCTTTCAAATTCCTACAATCAGATAGGGTTCTCAAGTCAATACGATATATCTAAGATAATATATCTTATCGGTGTATAACAGGACTCGAAAGAACTAGGATTGGATAAGAAACGCAAAATGAAATCATCTTTCAGGCCTCTGTATCGACCGACAAGGATCTGTGTCGGTCGACACAGCCCTGGGTCGATACAGCCCTGTCGACCTGCCTTATGTCGGTCGACACATCCTTGTGTCGTTCGACACAACTCTGAATCGATCGATACACCACAATCGACCCTCACAAATCGACCAACTGTGTCGATCAACACAATCTCTGTCGATTGACACACGATGTCGACCCATCTTTCTCGACCAGACCCTGTGTCGGTCGACACACTTCTGTGTCGGTCGACACAGGTCGTCTTCTTCGCGAGACTCGCCGGAGCTGCACCTGCAACTCGTCGTATCTCGCAATTTCGTCGGCCGATTATACATGCAATTACATATTCGAGCTCCCCGGACCACAAGGAACACGAATATACTAATTAAACGCGGAAATATGACGAAAACCGGGGATATGATTTTACCTCGCCGGAGCTCCTCCGTTCGCGGCGGCGGTGGCAATTTTCGGCGTCCAAATTGATGTTTCTTTATGGCCGAACGTTCCCTACATGATGGGGATCCCGAATCTACGGTCAAATCACCGGAATTTGGCCGGAATAACAAGTTATGAATCAAAATATTAAGAACTCGTAGTAATAAACCCACCTCACTTCTTTCTTCGATATCTCGCTCGTTTCTCGTCCTCTCGGAGCCCACGAGTACTCAAATCGAAGCTCGGCTCGAGAGCTATCAGATGGTGGTGGTGGCTTGCCAGTCGGTTGCCGGAGGCGGCCGGAAAATAGGTCTGAAAGTGGCTGACGGGTTGAAGTGGAATGGGAGGGTTTCACACTCTTTCTCTCTCTAGATTATACAATAAGGTGGAAAAGCTTATGTTATGATATTCCTTTCCTATTTATACTCTCTCATAATATAAGGTATTATATGATATTATTCCTCTATTAATCTCATTATACACATAATTATGCGTATAATTACATTTCCATATTCATTAATCCATCTAATTCATACCTTAATCATATTATTTCCACTTGAATAATCTCCCAATTTCATCTCGTAATTCATAACCATGAATTATTCACTTCATTATTTCAACATAATTCCTTCTCTTTTCTTTTCACAATATAATTTCATAATAAATATTACCATCTCATCAATACCTAATTCAATTCCATAATGATGTTCCGAATTTCTACATCCAATCTACTAGATAATATGCAAGATATGGAATTAATTTACATTATTAATTCCGAATCCAATTTACAAGGTCGGTTAATACACGGGGTATTACATAAAGTAAAACAAAACTAAAAATAAAATAAAATTAATGTGATGATTTACACCTATTAAATATATGATGTCTTATTTTATGTAATGAACAAAGTATGTCTTAATATTTTTTAAATATATATAATTTTTATTCATCAATATTACATATAATATATTATAATATAAATTATTCTCTATATTTTAGGTTAAACTATACATACAAATTTTATAAAAATAAAAAAAATTATATCAAGAATAAAATCTATGAGATTTGATTTAAGTATGATCACATAACAAATATTATATTTGTATTATTTAAAATATAGTAAATATAATAAAATAGTGAGATATAATATTTTGAAGAAAAAGTAAAAATAATAATTTTTTATATTTTTATTATTATATATTGTAAATCTCTATTATAATAAAATAAAAATTAATTTAATATTTTGAGGGGAACATTTTTTTTACTAATCTTATTTAATATAGATAGGATTTCATATCCAATTGTAAGCTAAAATTTAGGAACAGCTAACGTATGATGGTTTTTAATTTTATACATATAATTAGATTTATACCCGTGCGATGCACAAACTATATATGTATTAGTACAGTTATTAGGGGTGTGTAAGGTTTGGCCGAAACCGCCTAAACCAAATTAATATGGTCGGTTTGGCTGGTTTGGAAAAAATAATTGGCCGGATAGGTTTGAAAAGTCTCAAACCAGGTAATTTGGTTTGACCGACAGTTTGAAGGATGAAACCAACCGTTTTCGTTCGGACCGGCTGTATAAATAAAATTGTTTGAAATATAATAATAATAAAATATTATTTGATAGAAAGATGAAATATCAATAATATTGATATATATGTTCGATGTTTGTATGCTTTTGAATTGTAACCCTATAAATTAATTTAAATTTCATTCTTTCTTGCAACCACAACACTATATCTATTTATTATTTATCTCTTGTGTATAATTAATGACAAACGAAATATATTTATATTAGTTTTAATTTTTTTTATCATTCTTTCATTAATATTTATAATCAAACTGATATAAAAATTACATTGTTTGCGTCATTAGTTGAATAATCTTTCAAATTTTTTAAACCGACCGAACCAAACCGTTTTAATATGGTTTGAAATAATTATTTGGCTAGTTTAGTTTGTGAAGATTTCAAACTATAACTATTAATTTGACCCGTACTTCACCCTTCAAACCAGATGGTGTAATCCCCTAATAGTTATAATATAGTTTTTCATATTATACATTCAACTATATATATATATATATATATATATATTTATATTTATATATATATGAGAAATGATATACTACATACTTTATGTGAGCAACCCGTGAGCATCAACAATATAATATACCATAATTGGGTGGATAAACCCTATGATGTACTATTTTTTTAAATTTTAATTTATTATAATTTAGATTAATTTTATAAGTTCAACTATAGAGTTTATCCACCCAATTATGGTATATTATATTGTTGATGCTCACGGGTTGCTCACATAAGGTATGTAGCATATCATTTCTCTCTCTATATATATATATACACATTTGATATAAAAAAAAACCAAAGTAAATAAATATAACACAAAGCTTATAAAATAAGAATTTGTTTTACAAAATTAACCTATCAAAAATTTATATCTATATTGTTTGTAAATATAAAATAAGATAAAATATTGAAAATATAATGGATTACACAAAAATGACACAAGATTTAGTTGAGATTGTTATTATTGTTTATTGAAATATATGAATATGTTATAATATAAAGTATATCAAGTAAAATAAAATTAAAAAAATAAATAATATGAATTGATGATTTACACATGCGCTATGCACGAATTAAATATATGATGTCTTTTTTTATATTAAAATATAATTAACAAAGTTATATATTTTAAAAAAATTTCTTTAAAATATTTTTGATTTTTATTCATCAATATTATATTTAATATAGTATAATATAAATTATTTTCTATATTATACGTCAAACTATATATATATAAAATAAAAATAAAAAGAAATATATCAAAAACAAAATTTATGGTATTAGGTTTAAATATTATCACATAAAAATATTATATTTATATTATTTTTAAAATAATAAATATAATAAATTAGAAAAATATACTTAATATTTTACAGAAAAGGTGATTTTGTTATATTTTTATTATTATTTATTATAAATCTATAATAAAATAGAAGAAATAATAAATAATATAATATAAAATTAATATAGAAAATTTTGGCGGGAACGGTTATTGTAGACTACTTTGTTATAATATATATAGATTTGTTTTGGAATAATGTTCTCACTTTATTATAATTTATGCATTTTAACTCTGTCTTATCAGTTACCAGCAAGAAATAAGAGCAAGTTTGAAAAAATGAGAGTATTGTGCCAGCAAAAACAATGAGAGAGAGGGGCTGAATACACTCCATTCATCATTTAGTGAAATACACTCGATACATCAAGACAAAATATATTATTCAAATTAAAAAAATACATCATTTAAATATTTGATTTGTATAAAAGAGAAAATTATGTATTTAATAAATAAAGATTAAATACATAATTTACTAACAAACTAAATCATTCTCATCGAATAAATACATAATTTGAATATTCTATATACATTAAAGAGAAAATGACTTATTTAATAAATAAAGTCTACATACATCCTTTACTAAAACAAAATACATCATTTTAATTGAAGGAATACATCATTTGAGTATTTCATATACAATGAAGTGAAATATTGTATTAAGTAAAGACAAGCTAAAAATACATCAATTACTTCAACAAAATACTTTATTTAAATTGAAGAAATACATCATTTGAATATTTCATATACAATTAAATGAAAATGATTTATTTATTAGATAAAAGCTAAATACATTGTTTACTAAATTAAAATACATCATTCTAATTGAATAAATACATCATTTGAGTAGTTCATATACAATTAAGTGAAAATGATGTATTGAGTAAATAAATACTAAATACATTATTTATTAAAATAAAATAAATCATTCTAATTGAAGAAATACATCATTTAGTACTTAGATTTTCTTCGTGAAAGTGACAACCAAACCGAGCTTGTTCTCCTTTTCACTCTCCTGCCAAAAATCTGAGCCAAGTGAACTTAAAATTGAAGAAATTTCAAGTTGCTGTCCAACAACAACAATAGAAGGATTTTCCAACTTCAAAGTGAAAGAAACAAATATTGTGATTCTACTCGTATGGAAGCAACACACTAGCCAAGACTGAAGGTTAAGAGCTATACCAAGGTGAAATATTATATTTAAATAACCGTTCTTCAGTTTCAGCAAATGTAGAGGGCAAACATATAAATTTTTAGTTATCTTCACGTGTTGCATAGTTATCCTGAACTTTTCTTTTCTAGGAACCATCTTCTTTTTTTCTTTCTTTTCAATTCTCTATAGATAACATGTTTCCTCGACAGCTGATCAAGTGCATTTTTTCACTCGGACAATATGTCGTACACTTGGTACAGAAACTATCAGCCTCACAGATTTTATGTCAAACACTTGGCGCGCACAATCTCCAGCAATCTGTTGGGCACCTAAACATTAAACCAACACGGTGACCAACCGGGTCTGGGCATTCTGGCAACAAAGAAATCAAACATGCGGAGGAGGTAGATCAAGAAACAACAATTAATCGTAAGAAGATTAGCACCCATCCTTATTCTTATAATTCCCACCTCCCCAGAAAAAGAAGCGAGCTAGTCATGTTAGTCCCCAAGTATTCCCCAAGCACCAATCCGCCAAGTAAGGAAAGAAATACGTCCACACAACATGCGCTCTCACGGATAATCACCAATTCAATCGAAGACAATGAATATAGGAAGACTAAATGAAACATCCAAACGAGTTGATGGGGATGAGAAGGGTTGTGTCAGGCTACACAATATTGCCCTCACGGAGGTTGTTGCTAGGGAGTGCCATCACGACATTGGCGGGAGTCTTCCACTGCAGCAATGACAAAGAGAATAGAAAGAATTAGATGTAGGAATAGGATGGGGAGGCAGCGCGGATGCGCGCTACTATCTGTGCACAATGGTGAAAGAGACAATAGACAATGAGGATCACAGAGTAAATTAAACGGGTTTAAAATAAAAGACCCAATTAAAATATATGGATAGGTTTAGATTCATCCTAGAGTAAATTAAACGGGTTTAAAATAAAAGACCCAATTAAAATATATGGATAGGTTTAGATTCATCCTAGAGTTTTGCCATATATTATTTATCATGTTTGCTCTAAAAAAAAAAAAAAAAAGGTCTTACATAAATTTTTGCTAATAAATGGGTAAGTTTCTATTAACATCAAATTCTACCCCTCCCTAAAATTAATGTTTTTTATTGATTTGATTAGTTGATAGAATTTATCTCAGGGATTATCTGAAATGATTCATCTCATTTTTGGTAACACATGAAATGAATACAATTTATTTCTTAAATGAATTATTCAATTTGGAGTAATTCTAGACACAGTCACAATTTTACTCAACACAGCCTTATTCACATTTCAAAATATAAATATTACTATTTTACCCTTTTTTAAATATAGGTATTTTTTTAAACATAACCTCCTCATTATTAAAAATAAAATTAGCATTTATAATTTCTTAATAGTCTCATATCTCTAATTAATTCTATTTCTTCATATCTGGGGATTAGAAATCCTAATTTAGCCGTCAAGAAATATAAAAGAAAAATGAAGAAGATTAGTTATTTCTCTTTCGAATACATTTGTGCAAAATTCCTAACATAAATGAAAAATTATATCGCAATTTAATGACCAATAACAGTGATGAATTAATTAATTATCCATCGTGATCAAATTAAATTGAAAAGTTATAAGGGTTATTGCAAATAAGTGAATTAATGAAAGAATTTTACTAATTGAAATACAAGAACCGTTCATACTCTAATAATTATGCTTATTTAATCTTCATCAACATTTACTCAATTATGTTTTTGTTGTTGAAAATCATAAATTTATTGTATAAATTTGATTTGTTTATCCTCATTTATATTTTTCAGTTCTACAATTATATCTTTGAGCAGATTTAGTCAAACTTGTGGATGGAGGCTAGAGGTTATGTTAAATTGGGGGTTATACAACAATAAAATGGTAATATTAATGGTTTTTATTTGAAATAATAAATAGGTCTATAATGAGAAAATTTGTGACTTGGTTTAGAAAATATAATTATATTTAAAAAGGGTAAAATAGTAATATTAGGATTTTAAAATGTGAATAAGGTTGTGTTGAGTAAAATTGTGGTCGTTTTTAGAATTACCCTTCAATTTGTGAATCAATTTTTATTTCTTCAAGATATTCATTAAATTATTCAGGGTTTGGCCATGCGTTTGCTTTCATGGAATTAAAACAAATTAAACCCTTATATTATTTTTTAAAAATAAATTATTTAATTTTAGAATAAAATCCTATATTGTATGAGAAAATATTATCTTACGGGGATTCCATGAAATGAGCGGATCAATTTTATTTTTTTATTTCTTTGAAAGGATTTTCTTCAATTCTACGTAGAGGTATATATTCTGTGGATAGGATTAGTTTGCCGGCTAGCTAAAAATCAAAGCTATAAAAAATTATAGTCTGGAATTTCTGAAAAATTAGTTTTTTATGATTATATGATAATGATTTCACAAAAATAAATATTCCAATGGCCTACTAAATAATATAGAATAATACTCCCTTCGTCCCTTATAAGTAGTCCCTTTTCTTTTCGGCACGGAGATTAAGAGTTGTGAGTGTAGTGGAATTAATATTTTATTGGTGAGTGTGAAAAAGTTTGTCATTTTAGGAAAGTGGGACTAATTTATGGGACAAACAAAAATGGGAAGTGAGACTACTTCAACGGGACGGAGGGAGTACTACATAATTGGCAAAAATATTTGGAGTTTAAATTGCATAAATGAAGAAACATTAAATAAATAAATTATAATATTAGAATGTATTCAAAATTGTGTTTAACTCAATAATTATCTGTAAAATATGGCAAATGGAATAGCCACGTGGAAGCTGTTGATTGCCCTATTAGTAGATAAGATAGGTTCAACCCACACCCTCAATTTAAAATCCCGCGCGATAAAAACACAAAAAATGCCCCCACCACCCCCTCCACCACCACCACGCAATGCGAGTGCTGCTATAGATGTTAACCGTGGGCGGCGAACCGCAGCACCGCCAGCCGCGGCTGACGGAGCCGAGCAACTTCGAGGCATCAACCACGCCTAGAGTCCTCACCGTCCTGTCCTTCGTGCTGGAAAAGCTAGTCGCGCGGAACGATCAGTTGAGCGACGGCGCCGCCGGCCAGGGGAAGAGCCTGAGTGCATTCCACGGCGTCCGAGCGCCGGCGATCGGTCTGGATAAGTACGTAGAGAGGATCTACAAATACACGAGCTGCAGTCCGTCGTGCTTCGTGGTGGCGTTCGTGTATATCGATCGGATGGTTCACCGGTATCCCGATGCGCTGGTGGTCTCGCTCAATGTCCATCGCCTCCTCGTCACCAGCGTCATGGTTGCTTCCAAAATTCTCGATGATTCGTGAGTTTTCTCTGAAGCAATTTATTAATTCATCTATGATTTCCTCTTGATTTTCTAAAAAATGAAATGAATTTGCAGACACTACAACAATGCATTCTATGCTAGGGTTGGTGGAGTGAGCAATTCCGAGCTGAACAAGCTTGAATTGGAGCTACTTTTTATGTTAGATTTTGAAGTCACTGTGAGCTCTCGGATTTTCGAGAGCTATTGTCAGCACTTGGAGAAGGAGATGCTCTGCTACGGTAGCGTCGGGAGGCTTCCGGCGCCGGGAATGACCAACTCCGTCGACGATGTCACTGAGATTTCTGTGGACGATGTCCTGGTTGATGAATAGATAATTAGTTTTTCTCTCTATTCTTTTTTGCTAATATATTGATATTGAGGAATATGTCATAATATTTAAAATTATTAAGTTAAGTTATTAACTAAAAAATATTACTCCCTTCTACTGAGTCATTAGTCTCATTTTGACCCAGTATCAGTGTAAGAATTTTTTTTCTATTTTAAGAAATGACATTAATGTAATGGGACAAACAAAAATAAAAAATGAGACTAATGAGATGGGATGAAAAAAATATTTTTTTCCTAAAATTTAAATATCCATGCTATATTTGCACCACTGATTTTCTCTCTCTAAACTCATCCAAATTTATGTTCTCTATTTTAATAATGTCACTCATCGTAAATATTCTTCCGATTATATAGTCCTATTTCACTCGCACGCTTATAAAAGAATATTTAATATTTAAATAAATTTTCAATATTGTTCTTATTTAAAACATTAATTAACTTCTTATTTTCACAATATTACCTTTAATATTCTCATTTATTAAAATTATTTAGGGATGTAATTGTAACATAAAAAATAATACAAAATATAAAAATTGAATCATCTAATTAAAATATCTTAAAATAGTAACCGAACTAAATAATTGAAATGGAGGGAGTATGACACTCATTTTTTTAAGAAAAGATAATGTATATTAATCTAATTTCTATACAATGTTTTTTTGCCAAATTCTCAGATGAGACGGTCTCATCATTTTTATTGTGAGACGAATTTAATGAAATGACGTGTTTCTTTATTACAAATGATGTTTCACCATTTTTATTGTGAGACGAATTTAATGAAATGATGTGTTTCTTTATTGCAAATGATGTATTTCTTTGTTGCAAATAATGTAATTTGTAAAAATGAAATGATGTATTTAAATTTTTGAAATGATGTATTACAGTCTGTCTCACAATAAAAAAAATAATAAGACCGTATCTCAGGAGACGAACTCATGTTTTTTTTTAATTATAATTCTAACCTATAATTTTTGAATGCAAACCAGACGTGTAAAATACATGCACCCTGAATTAGGACAGAACATTAATGCCTTGAATAGTTTGTCTCATTTAATGTTCTTAAATAAAAGATTTAATAAATGCATAAATATTTTTCTATTTGTGTATTTTCATTATTTTTTAAAATATACTATTTTTGGACCTATTTTGATTTTTAGGTTTTAATTATTATAACTTCATAGAATCATATTGGTCTCTTTCAAAATTGATTTATCTAATTAAAATGTAGGAATAAAAGTGGAACACTTATTTTCAAATTTTCATGTTATTGAAAATGGTAATTCTAAACTAGTTACTCCCTCCGTCCCTAAACAATTGCCCTGTTTCTAAATGGCACAGATACCAATGCGAGTAGAGATAGATGAAATTAGTAGTTTATTAATGAGTGTGTATTAATTTTCTATTTTAGGAAAGATGACAATTGTTTGGGACAGACGAAAAAGGAAAACAAGACAATTATTTAGGGACAGAGGGATTATATTTTTGTTAAAAATATAATCCGTTTAAAAATAAAAATCTAAATTATAATATATTATTATAATTTTACCCATGCAATTCGCGGGAATGGTGATATATACTGTTTTTAGTTTTACAACTAAGCTTGAGTGCCGCGTAGCTGCAATTCACTGGCCATCGCCGGTAGCCGCAGAGGCGGACATATGTACAATATTGGGGTACATTTGTACCTCTAAAATTTTATTTTCTCGTTATTAAATTTATATATTCATTATTATTTATATTTTTTTATTATTTATTTATATAAATTTTTATATAATATATCTCCATTTAATTTTATTCATATATTATATCCCTAGTTATAATTTTCTGGATCCGTCTGTAGCCGGTCCCGAAGACTTCACTGTAATTGAAATGTGATCCACATCTATTGTACGATTTGTTTGGAATGCAAGAAATTGGAGTAAGATTAAATATAGATAGTAGAATTCTGCTTAGCCAAATTACTTCAAGAAATTGGGTTGGAGAGAAGAGTGGGCAGGCACTTCATTGTTCATTTATTCGAGATTTCATTATCCTCTGCAGCCAAGCTTCGTTTCAGTTGAAATAGTAGAATTCAAAATCACTGAAAAACAAGTATAATTTATATCATGATTTTCCTTATTTACTCATACTTGGTATATTTAATCACTCAAACTTATTATATATATTTTGTAATTTTCGAAATTATAGATTTTTGCTATTTTTGAGACTCAGATAGTTAGGGTTTTCAGTGTTCTTCAATTATTATTGTTTTGGATTGGAGATTTAGATCAAGATTGTTCGAGATTGGACTCGATTCAACATTATTTTTATTTATGAAGAACATTTACATGTTTTATCTTTTCATATATTTGTTTAATATGAACATGCGTAGGTAATTCTTTAATAAGATTCTAGGGTTTATGTGATTATCTTGGATGCATGTCTAGGTTATCAAATCAATCAATACTTTAATTAGGTTTATCAATTCTTGTGCTTTTTTTAAATCTGAGATAATTGGTCATTTGATTGGATTTCATAATTAATTAATTTGAGTATGAAAGGTGAAAATTAATTAATCGATTTAAAAATTGAAAATATGGATTTTTATTAGGTCTGATAAGGAGAATTTAATCCATAGAAAAAATTATGATTTTTTTTTGGAGTTATTAATTTTCCTAGAGGCCAAAAGGATATAGAGAATTAATAATCTACTTTATAAATTGTCAAACCCTAGAATTTGTAATAATTTTATGATGTTCTACCTTAATCTCTATTTTTAATTGATCGATCGATTTTCCTTACATGTTGTCCAAGATATGAACTTGCCATGGAATATGAACTTTTCTCTTATTGTTTAAAAACTTGGTTTAATTCTTGTTTTAATTTAATTCTTGCAAATTCAATTTCAGTTATAAAAAATCCTTTCAAATTCTGATTTACTTGAACAATAAACAAAAAGCTATGTTTCAGTATATGTATATTCACTTATACAATCTCTGTGGGATCGATAATTTTAATTTGCCACTAAACTATAGTATCATTAAAAAATTCAGTGATCACCCAGCTACTTCTTGCTCTATCTTCCCAACTCGATAATCCGAAGCTTTGATGAACTTGACCAACACATCATCCAGGCTCTCCTTCTTCTTCTTAGTGATTTCTCCATTCTGCACATTGAAACCAGGCAGGGGAAGCTCTCCACCCTCCAGATTAGCATAGGAAAAGCTGGCGTAGGTTTTTGGAGGGTAATGCTTATAGCCACCAACTCGTTGCTGATTTTTTGGTAGCATCCTCGGTTTATATAATTGACATCGGCAACGGGATCAACCTGTGCAGCAACAACAACAGAAACATTAGAAATTAGCTTTTCTATTTCCCCCTCGAGCTTTTCAATCTCCAGCTTGAGGGTGTTATCAGGTTCCTTCTTTTAGATTGCCTCGACTTTAGGCCTTCTCGGATTTGCCCACTTCTGAGTGTGCATGACCATCTTCTTGAACAACTTGAGGGCCTTGTCTGCAGATTTGCTCATCACGGAGCCTCCAATGGCTTTGTCCACCATTCTTGGGTTCTTTCATTCATTCCCCTGTAAGGTTTTCCCGTGAACCGAATCACCAAAACCAAACTGAACCGGATCGATTTATGGATATTGCACATAATTAAAATTCTCAAAACCCTAGCATGCTCCTATGAATTTAATACAAAGATTTGTGGATTTAGGGTTTACCGTAACTCCGTCGAGTCTGAACCGATCTTTCGCGTTTGAATTCCAAATCTCAATTCAACCACGCGATTCAAATTAATCTGCGGAAGTAGAAATTAGAGATCTAATTTCTAAGAATAAATTCGAAAAAACAAAGGGAGAAGAAAAGAAAAATCTGTTCTCTAGATTAGATCTTCAGGGCTGTGTCCCAATGCTGTTCAGATCTACTACTGGTGAGGACTCCGTAGATCTGTATTCTGGCAGGACCAGAATCGAAATTCTCCTCCCTCTTCTCCCAAAATCGGCGCCTCCCTCTCTCTAGGTTTAGTGTGTTTCAACTGTCTTATGACTTATGAGAGAGAGCTGTCTATTTATAGACCTAGGGTTGGAAACCCTAATGGGTCATTTTGGGCTCAATTCAACATATTTAATTGGGCCAGTCCTGGGACCTAATGCAAATAATAAAGCGGGCATATAATTAATTAATTTCCATGTCCACAACCCAGGACATAATTAATTAATTAATATTAATTCTTTTTTCACCACAGAATTAATACTGACCTACCCCTTTATTACCACGTTATGAGAACGGGCTGCATTAATTGAGAATCCCCATATTTAAGGTTACCGGACATCCATTAATTAATCGGAGCCTCTGACAAGCTCTAACTACAATTAATTAATATCTTATAATTCCTGAGTAGTACCACTCAAACCTTATCACTCATGCCTGAACTTAATCAGCCTGCAGGACTTTGGCACGATGAATGTTATTGAGCTCCTCAGGGAAAGTCCCCATCCTATTACTCGGATATGGTTACCTAAGTCCAGTCTCAGGCGGTACTACACGAACTGCTGTTACCCAAGATGCGGATATACGAGCACGTTACTTAGGCGCTCCACCATGGCAAGTCAAAGCAACAATCAACCCGTGCAAACCCCTGAACCTTCGTTAGGGTTTGGACTCAATCAATATAACGAGATCTTGTATTCGCTGATGTCAGACAGACGAATACATCTCACTGCGGTCCATCAATACGCCACCTCTGCGTACCAGCATGTCAAGTAACCAAGACAGACTACTTATTCCGACAATGCCGCAACCATCCGGACAGACGTATCCTCATACGCTGTCTCGGCTGTTATCAGGTTTATGTCTCACTAGGTCAAGTGATCATACTGTCTTCTGCGATCTACAACACGCTGTATGATCGTCCCTATCGGTGAGATAAGAGGATACCATTGTTCATACATGCAAGATTGTTAACAGATAGGAGAAATAAACCGTTGTATACTCATTGTAATAAATGCTTTCAGTATACAAAACCCATCACCCCTGATAGAAAATGTGTACCTACTCCTCGGTATCAACTCCATGTCCAGGGCAGCTCCTCAACAGCTCATTGAATCTACTCCATGTCTCAAACAGGTAATCATAAATCCTTTGATGGAACTGCAAAATCTCCATCTTCTTTTGAATGATCACAGATGATGGGAAGAAGGTAGAAATGAATTCTGCCCGGAGATCGTCCCACGTCCGGATGCTGCTACAATCCAAAGCCGTAAACTAAGTCCGAGCTTGATCTTGCAGTGAGAATGGGAACAAACGCGGACGGATCACATCCTGGCTGACTCCGTTCTGCTTGACAGTATCACACACCTCCACAAACATCCTGATGTGAGTGTAAGGGTCCTCCACAGCTCGGCCACCAAATTGGTTCTGCTGAACCATCTGAATAAGATTGGTTTTGAGTTCAAAGTTATTGACATTGATACCAATAACAAATCTCTCATTACCAGGAAGTGGTCTATACCTCCTAGCCATGGCATCGAGATCCTCATCATCAGAGTCCTCTCTGAGCCTTCTTTCTTTTCCTTGCTCTCTTTGTCTCCTTAGAACTTCTGCCCTTTCAGCTTCCCTTTCTGCCATCAATTGTTTGATCAACTCCCGCATTTGGTTCATCTGTTGGACCAGTAGAAGGGCACCCCTTGTTGTGATTTGGGCGTCCGGATCCTCCAGAGGTGGCATGTTTGGGTCATCGTCCTCATTCTGATTTTGCGGTGGCTCCATCGTAATGACTTTGTTGTTTGTCTTTTTGTTATGCCTCCTCCTGATTATTGCCTCAATTTCTGGGTTGAAGATTTCATGTGGTTTCCCTTGAGCCCTCGTGTTCGTGCAAGACCTGAGAAAATAGATAAAATTTGAAGAAATCAGTCTGCATCGACCGACACGGCAGCCTGTCCGATGCAATTACTTTTTCTGTGTCGACCAACGCGCACATGCATTGGTCGAAATTGAACACAAATATCAATACCAACACATGCACATGTACTGAAATAAAATAAAATAAAAAATCAATCCAATTAACCTTAAAATAAATTAGTAACAAGATAAGATCTAACAAATTTCCCGGCAACGACGCCAATTTGATCACTGCAAATTTCGCAGATTAATTGCAAATACAGTGATAAATAAATTTATAATATACCCAAAGGTAGTCGAACCCAGAGGAATTTTATAACAAAATTATCTCATATACTAATAACAATTATAAGATTTATTGTTCGAGTAGACAGAAAATTGGGTTTTGGTTTTGGAAAATAAAGATAACAATGTTGAATTTAAAGGGGTTTTAAATGCAAATTAAAGAACATCAATGAGAATACCTACTAAATCAATCAACTCTACAAAGGTGGGAAATCAATTACAGTATTATAATTCATTGGTTAGGCAATTATAACTTAGGTTACTATCATGTGATTATTTATGCTTGGTCGACTTCAAGAACACAATAAAAATCAACCTCTATAAAATATCAGATTAAATTCCCTACAATTGTTTAATCTTCATTTTGAGACAAAAACTAATTATATTCAATTCATCTTCCTGTTATTAATCTTCTCCTCTCGGTTTTTCAATTAACAACAATGAATATAGAATCAACTTCATCTCTCGATCTATCATCAATTCTAAATTCTATCAATTAAATCATGAATTGAAACCATGCAATTTGAGTTCATTAATCTATCATGCAAACATGATTAATTATACATAACCCTAGAACCTGGTAGGGTTTCTAGCCACTCATCGGAGATAGAAATCCAAAACAAATCATATTATTAACTTGCATAAAAGTAACTTACAATAAAAATAAAGATTGTTTAAGTCTTCAATCTCTAAAAACTTGAATAAGAAATGACTAATGGCTTGAATAATGGTTGAATCTTCAATCTCTCCAGAATTCTCTCTCAAAATTCGAGCACAACCTTATTTAAAGAGGTAGCAGTGTATATTTTGGGACTAGGACCAAAAATAAGATTTAACTACACGATTTTTCCATCTTTGAAATTCGCGTCGATCGATATGGATCTGCGTCGGTTGACGCCACGTCAGCCTCGACCATTCCACGTTGGTCGACACTGGCTTGTGTTGGTCGATGTGATATCTTCTCTCCAGCAAATTCATTCTTTCTTCGCATCGACCGACACGATTCCGTGTCGGTCGAAACAGAAATCGTTCCACTCGACTTTTTCATCATTTGATCCTCTTTTTTGCCCAAAATCCTACAAAACATCACCATAACCAGCATAATACCTCTTGACAACTAGTTATGCATAAAAATAAGCTAATAAACTCGATAAAATAATAAAAACTAATAGAAAATAAGATAAATAAGTGAGTTAAATTATGAGCTTATCAATTACTAATCTTTCACAGAAACCCTAACTGGCAAACCTATCTCATGCACAGAGATTTACACGAATGAACCAGAACAACAACTTACTGTTGCCAACTGGAGTGTCACGAGAATGGCCCGCGGACAGATGATCACCTCCTTGGTCTCAAACAGAACTTGCACTCTCCGTCTTCGTTTCCTACAGACGGCGCTACTTTGTTGAGATAATCGTACAAGATTCAAGAAAGCTCACACCAAAAACTTGAATACACAACACAAATTGAAAGAGATGAGATTTACGTAGTTCGACACTAACGATTACATCCACTGAAGGTTGTATGTGATCTTATTATAGTCAAGCTTGAGGATACAATAATGTTTCTCTTTCTGAACTCTCAGAAATTCTACCCAGAAAAACTGAACTAAGCTCAACTGAACTGAGCTGATAATAGCAAACCCTAAAAATGAAGATAGGGTATCGAACAAACAGAAAACTGTTTTTCAAACTCTCTCCAATCGCCGGTTGACACACGGCATCCTCCCTCTACATCCAAAAAATACTCAGCGCCCTTTTATAAGTAAACCACTCCTTTAATAAGCTGCATCCATTCTTCACTTTCACCCGATATGCAGCTGCTTCTCAACACATACAAGTGCATTACTCATGCATGGATTGCCATGCATTCATGTTTTCAATTAATGAAATTATTTTATCAAATTGCAGCCAAGCCTTGGCCAAATTTGTTCAGCTCTATTTTTAACGAGGACATTTTGTTTTTATGTTGAATAATTGATAGATTTGTAAAAGTGATAAATTAATATTAAAATCCTGGACTGCAAGAAACTTTTTTTTAAGGTAAATCAAGCTCATAGAAAATATAATACTTTTTTGGTAGATTTGATATTAAAAAAGCTCGAGTGGCTATGGCTATCATGTTAGAAGGTGTGAATCTGCAAAGGAAGAGCACACTGATTTGAGTAAATTAAGTAACTGCATGGGAATCAAATCGATTTGAAAATCTCATTTACAGAACTTTGAACTTGCTCATATAGCTAGAGAAATGCTGCCTAGTATACCACGGTGTTGGATATTTATGCCCCACAATTAGGGATGCCAATCGGACTAATTCATCGATTTTCAGGTCAATCCTATTGGGTTACGGGTATACGGTCAGGGATTATTTTTTATTATAATATTTTTTTAATATTCTTTCATGTTATTAAATACTCTCGCTTTAAAAAACTTTAAAATAATAAAACATGTACATAATATTTATTTTATCATAAAAAAATTACAATATACATCATAATCTTTAAATATTCAAACATTTAAATAGTAAAAATATATTATTTATTATTTTATTAATAATTATATATATATATTATAAATTATTTATAATATGTAATTTAAAACTTAATCAAGAAATGTGATATTGAATAATATAAGTAAGTTTTGGTAATATAATTATTGTAAAAAAATTAATCGGGTCAATTGGACCAACCCGTCGCTTTTCGGGCTAAGCTGTATCGGGTGTCGGGTTAAAAGGTCCTAGGCTATTCGGTTAAAAAAATTTTCGGGCTAATTAAATATTTTAACCCTAACCCGGATTTTAGCTTGGGTTAATTAGGACAACCCGCAGATTTCGGACTAAATTGACATTCATACCTATGACTGAACTGCTGTTGCTCTGGTGTTAAGGACAGGCATTGTGTCAATTCCCAATTGATCATGGCTCTTGTTAAAGAGTTTTCGGGTGTTACTGGATGCAACAGTTATCGTACTGTAGCTAGAAACAAACATATACTTAGATGAAGATAATGGCTAATATGCTAGCATAACATGCATTAGATTAAGAACTGATTGAGGTAGGTGGGTTCGCTAATTCAAATGTAATTGCCTTTATAGTTTACTGGTTTTGGAAAGAAGTTTGAGTATAATGATGTGGTATTACCACATTAAGGTGGCAATACCTTAATGTGGAACCGCCGGTTCCGATTCCAATTTTTCGTTGAACTTGAACCAGCCCGCCAAAAGTACTGGTTCCGAAACTAGTTTGTTGGTTCAGGCGGTTCCGATCCGAGTTCCGGATGGCCATCTCTAACTATAGATTGTACAATATGTGAATGGAACTTGAATCACTACTTTGTTTGCTAGGTTTCCTATATTCCCCACAAAATATTCATACGGGGACATGTAAATTCTACTTTCTAGATTGAACTCCGATGCCTATCTATTCATACTAGAAAAAGATTTTTCTCTAATGTAGAAGATGCAAGTAGCGGTGCTCTTAGTTTGATGGGGGAAGGTGTAATGAATGAAGATAAATAAGTGAAGGATGCAAGGCACAACTTAGCAGGCTTGAAGCTAGTGTAGAAGCATCTATATTGTATGACTTTATTGCCACGTCAGCTATGTTTTTAGTGTGTTGTTTCACAAAAGTGGTGTAATATTTTTGTTTGAGATGAATAATATGAAATGAAAGTTTTTCTCCCAAAATGCAGAATCAATTAATTTTGTACATCTAATAATTTGTCTTTTGAAAACTGTTTATTTTTTTGGTATACTTATTAAAGCAGCTCCTGATACGAATTGGAAAGTGTATACGCGTGGTCCCCGCAAGGTAGTAGACTAGGCACGGGATTGGGGAGGAGTAGAAGGGAATAGAAGGTTCGTGAGTCTGTTTTGCCACGTCACTTGGAGTGAACAGATTCTGTTAGCATCTTTACTATCTAAATAAATAGGGAGTCTGGGAGTGAGAGTGGTATCGAGTTATATTGTTAGGTCGGTTATCCGATTGAGGGAGGAGAGAGCATTCTATTGTAATCTCATTAGTTCTTATATCAATAAAATTAAGCTTCATCACTTCGGTTCTTATCAATTTTGGTGCGGTGAACATGGAATCCATGGTGGCGATGCGAGGAGACATGGAGAATCGGATGGAGCTCGTGGAAAAAACCTTGGGTGATCTAGCGGGGGCGATGAAGGCTTTGGAGGCGCGACAGGAAACTTGGATGGCTAGGATGGAGGCGTTACTGACAGGGGGTAATGGTAAGGATGCCTCGGGAGCTGCTGCGAGCAATTCATCGTCTGGTCAAGGGGGAGGGAACCCGACGAATACGGAGACTGCGGCGGCGTTGCAATCGCCGAAGATGGAATTGCCTGGGTTCGATGGGACCGATGCGCGAGCGTGGCTCGCGAGAGCTGAGCAGTATTTTCTGGTTCATGTGATTCCCGAACCTCAACGGGTACGAATCGCGATGATCGCTATGATGGGCACCGCTATGTCGTGGTATCAATTGTTACAACGACGGGTACCGGATTTGGATTGGCTGATGCTGAAGCGTGAGGTGCTATTGCTGTTTGGGGAAGCGAATATCTTCAATGTGTATGAGTCCTTGGCCTCTGTTCGCCAAACAGGGGCACTAGAGGAGTATATAGCCCGTTTTGAGGATCGGGTGGCTCAGATTCCCGATTTCTCTGAGGATCACTACCGGGGTTTCTCCTTAAGTGGACTGAAGTTGGAACTCAGAAGTCAGATACACGACTCTTTGGTGAGCGACTTCTCGAGCTTGGTGCAGTTAGCAAGGAAGATCGATGACTCAGTGCAGGCGTTCAACCCAAGCAACCGACCGGTGCAAACGGTGATTGGGGGGCTGACAGGAGGACGATCAGGGTATCAGCCTCGGCCAGTGTAGAACTCTAACTACAAGGGGGCCTGTGGAAGTTCGAAGGGGTATAGTGCATCGCCACAGGCATCAACCATGGGGTCGCAGACTTCAACCAATAACCGTGGGTTCTGAAGGATGAGTGATGAGGAATATCAGTGACACCGCACGGCGGGAACATGTTTCAGATGCGGCCAGCGGTACAGTCCCACACATCGGTGTCCGACGAAGACTCTTAACGTGCTTATAGGTGACGAAATAGAAGAGGAGAATGAGAATGGGGTCACCCGAGGTGAGGATATTGTGTACGAGCCTCCGACGATAGAGGATGATCAACCCTTGCAGCTCTCTGTGCTCACTTCGCACGGGTTTGATGGGCCCAAAATTTTGAAGCTGATGGGTACCGTTCAAAGGCGACCGGTGAGGTTGATGGTCGATAGCGGAGCAACCCACTGCTTCGTGGCGACTGCGTTCGCTATGGAATGTGGGTGGCCGATTGATCGCAAAGGGGCATTCTCCATTCGTCTTGGAGATGGGTCCCAGGTGCAGACGGGTGGTGTATGTCGGGACATACCACTCGAATTAAATGGCAAGACATATCATCTATCATGCTACTTATTTCCCTTGCGCGGAACTGATATGATCTTGGGGATGACATGGCTGGCATCCTTAGGGGAGGTTAAGGCCAATTGGGCGAAGCTCACTTTGAGTTTCGAACGGGGCGGAAAGGAGCAGCTGTTGCAGGGCGATCCTTCACTCACAAAGAAGGAGTGTGGAGTACGCCAGTTGCGCGAATTTGAAATGGAGTTCGAGGCATGGTGTCTGTGGGTTATGGAGGAGGAGACTGAGAGAGTTAAGGAGAAGGCAGTTGGGTGGTGTGGGCTTACGGAAGCAGAGCAGGTGAGTGCACTGCTGCGCGCTTTTCCCGACATATCCCGGGTACCTCACGGACTTCCACCGGCACGGCCTTGCGATCACCGCATCAACTTGAAGCCGGATACAGCTCCCGTATCTGTTCGTCCCTACAAATACAATCAAATCCAGAAAGATGAAATGGAAAGATTGGTAGCCGAGATGCTCTCAGCGGGGATTATACAAGTGAGTCACAGCCCATTTTCCAGCCCTGTGCTATTGGTGCGGAAGAAGGATGGTTCGTGGCGTTTTTGCGTAGATTACCGGCGTTTGAATGCTATCACAATTCCGGATAAATATCCCATACCCATGATTCAAGAGTTGTTGGATGAATTACATGGGTCCCGATGGTTTTCTAAGCTGGATCTGAGGTCTGGTTACCATCAAATTCGGGTGGTTGAGCAGGACGTATACAAGACAGCATTCCGCACTCACTCGGGTCACTACGAGTTTCTCCTAATGCCTTTCGGGTTAACAAATGCCCCCGCAACATTTCAGGCTCTCATGAACGAGGTGTTCAGGCCCCATTTGCGCCGTTTTGTACTTGTTTTTTTTTTTTATGACATACTCATTTTCAGCAGGTGCTGGGAAGATCACCTCCGTCACTTGAGGTGTGTTCTGGAGTTATTAAGCCAACATAGCTTGGTAATCAACATTAAGAAGTGTCTATTTGGGACCCAGGAGGTGGAGTACTTGGGTCACGTGGTATATGGAACTGGAGTTCGAATGGACCCTGCTAAGGTGTCTGCAATCATTCAGTGGCCCCGACCCCGTTCCGCGAAGGAGTTGCGTGGATTTCTGGGTCTTACAGGCTACTACAGACGATTTGTGCGCGACTATGGGAAGATTGCAAGTCCCTTGACTGTTCTACTTAAAAAAGAGGCATTGGCTAAGTGGGATTGGACGGAGGAAGCGGAGTCGGCTTTCGAAAGGTTGAAGGTGGCTTTAACATCTGCGCCCGTATTGGCTATTCCAGATTTTATGCGTGAATTCGTCATTGAATGTGACACTTCCGGGTTGGGTATTGGGGCAGTACTTATGCAAGACAACCACCCGGTGGCATACTTTAGCAAAGGACTGAAAGGGCAGCTCTTGACACGTTCGGCCTATGAGAAGGAGCTCATTGCACTTGTGTTGTCTATTCAGCATTGGCGGCACTATCTGCTTGGCCGCCATTTTACGGTTCGCTCGGACCAACACGCATTGAAACATCTCCGCACTCAAGCTCTGCTCACTCATGCACAACAGAATTAGGCTGCCAAGCTCCTTGGGTTTGACTTTTCAGTGGTATTTAAAGCGGGTAGGCTGAATGGGGCAGCCGATGCACTATCACGTCGGGGTACGCTCAGTAGTGGGGATGAGAAGTCGGGGGGCGAGGCACTCAAGGAGTGTGAAACCAAAGAGATGGCCGGGGAGTGCTGGGCTATTTCAATTCCGCACTGGGTTGATTGGCCGAGTTTGCGCGATGAAGTCATGGCGGATATGGAATTACGTGGCATTATCGAAGCTCTGGAGCAAGGCTGACCAGCCCTAAAACACTTTCATTGGACGCAGGGGACTTTGTTTTATAAGGGTAGATTGGTGATTCCGGCTACTTCTGCTTGGGTTCCGAAATTATTGCACGAATTTCATAACACACCAACAGGGGGGCATGCTGGGGCATATCGAACTTATCGGCAGCTGGCAGCAAATATCTATTGGAAAGGTATGATGAAGAGGGTAATTCGGTTTGCGGCTGAATGCTCCATCTGTCAGAGGAGCAAGTCCGACACCCGAGCTCCGGCTGGTTTGCTACAGCCATTACTTCTTCCACAAGCGGTTTGGAGCGATATTAGCTTGGATTTCATTGGTGGTTTACCCCGTTCTCGGGGTGTGGATTGTGTTTTGGTTGTGGTGGATCGGTTGTCTAAGTACGCACACTTCATCCCGTTTAAGATATCCATTTACTGCACGTGGGGTGGCGTTGGCATTTACAAGGGAAATCGTCCGCCTTCACGGCATTCCTTTGTCAATTGTGTCGGATAGGGATCCAGTTTTTCTCAGCTCTTTTTGGAAAGAGCTCTTCTGCAGCTCGGGAACTACCTTGCGGATGAGCTCCGCTTATCATCCAGAGAGTGATGGACAATCGGAAGTTCTCAATCATTTCTTGGAAACATATCTTCGTTGTTTCGCTTCGGATAAGCCGAAGTGCTGGAGCCAGTGGTTGCCATGGGCGAAGTTCTGCTAAAATACCAGTTTCCATTCCGCCGCAGGGACGACGCCGTTCGAGTTCGTGTATGGTAGGCCTCCGCCAACCATTGCTGGTTTCCTACCCGGGGAGATTCGAGTTTCGCAGGTCGCACTTGAATTGCGAGCTCGTGATGACATTCTCCGTCAATTGCGCTTTCATCTGGAACGCGCCCAGCAACGCATGAAACGTGTGGCAGATCGGCACCGACGGGAGGTGGAATATGAGGTGGATGATTGGCTGTATTTGAAATTTTGCAACTTTCGGCAGCGGTCTCTGTTTATGGGTAAATCGGGTAAGCTCGCACCCAGGTATTTCGGGCTTTTTTGAGTCATCGGTCGCGTGGGGAAAGTGGCCTATCACCTCCAATTGCCTCCGCAGTCTCGCATCCATGATGTCTTCCATGTGTCGCTCCTGAAGAAAGCCATTGGGTCCCAGATCGCTGAGCCCATTTTGCCTGATGATCTTTTTATGGATGCGCTAGGCTATTATCCTGCTGAGGTTCTCCAGCAACGGACTGTGCGCATAGATGGGCAGCTAGTGTCGCAAGTCCTATTGCGCTGGGAAGGGCGTTCGTCCGAGGAGGCTACTTGGTTGGATGTGTCCGAGGTTCGCAGCCAATTCCCTTTCTTCAGCCTTGGGGACAAGGCTGTTCCGAGCCGGGCGGCAATTGATACGAATTGGAAAGTGTATACGCGTGGTCCCCGCAAGGTAGTAGACTATGTGCACGGGATTGGGGAGGAGTAGAAGGGAATAGAAGGTTCGTGAGTCTGTTTCGCCACGTCACTTGGAGTGAACAGATTCTGTTAGCATCTTTACTAGCTAAATAAATAGGGAGTCTGGGAGTGAGAGTGGTATCGAGTTATTTTGTTAGGTCGGTTATCCGATTGAGGGGGGAGAGAGCATTCTATTGTAATCTCCTTAGTTCTTATATCAATAAAAGTAAGCTTCATCACTTCGGTTCTTATCAGCTCCAATGGGGTGTGTTGGCAGAGAGAGAGTGAGTTCAGGATCTTAAATAAGATCCCATATCTTGCAGAAAAATGGAACCCATGTGAGGCTGGGAAGACGCGCGAGTGGCCAAGACGCAGGCCTCTAATTGGCGCGTGCAATTCACTCGCGAGAGGCGAGAGTGGGCGACTCGCTACAACTTTTTTATTTCCTTTTTCCTTTTCTATTTTTAATTTCTTTATTTCAGAGTTTAATTTATATATTATATATAAATAAAATATTATATAATTTATATATTTAGTAAAAGATATATATTATATTAAACTTTTTTAAATTTGAATTAATCATTTAAATTAAGCAGATTTCATTTTATTTTTATCTATATTTTAAATGTAATTAATTAATTAATCAATCACTATATTTTATTTATCTGTATTTATAATATATATATATATATATAGGTATAAAAATTGTTATAATAAGTGGGACCCATGATTAATATAAAGTAAAAAATGAATGAATAAAAAATGATAGTAGATGTTGATGTGGATATTTATAAAATATAAAATAATAATAATTATTGATGTGGCGCACACGTGGCGGGATCTTAAAATTTTAAGATCCCTACCATTGTATATGCCCTTAGGTATTCAAATTTCTGACAACAAGAATTCCTATGAACTGTTCTTAGCTTTAGTTTAATAAAAATGTTTTTTTTTTATTAACTAAAAAACATGGAAATGATACTTTTATTTTGCAAGAATATTTGACTGAAATCTGTTAAGCTTTTGCTGGTGCACTGACCCATCTTAATTATGAATAAGTTTTTGTTGGGTATGTCAATTTTAATTATCCCACATCTTAGAATTAAGGAAAGAACTTCTTATATATAAGAGTTACATAACATCAACTAGTATGAAGCCTTTTGGTATGGAAATGCTCAAGTGAATTCGTACAATATTGACATTGGGAGAGAGAATGTCTTCATTAAGCTTATACCTCACCATCTCTAATTGAGAGGATGAGAGAAAAACGCCACAACGAAGGGAACTATAGAAGAACTAGCTTGGTTAATTTGGATATTGGCCATGGCCGATAATGTTGATAAAGCAATGCATTCTAGCCTTATCACTCAAAAGACTGATATCTATATAAAATATGCTGTTCATTTGAAATTATGTATGATATTTTTAAGGTTTATGTTTGCTGAATTGGTTTTGTTTATCATTGCACAAGAAAGTTATTGTGGAACATTGACACCATTCTTCATCAACTACAATACCTGGAAAACAACATAAGCACTACAAACTGCTGTACATATTCATGTTTTCGAATAACAATTTTCATCTGCTTTAACTTAAATGAGCTTGCGGGTTCTCTTCTGCAGAATGGAGAGTGGACGGACTGATGGAAGGCAGAACAACACTGCTGCACAAACTCACTTAACACCAGGGTGAACTATAAACTTGTTAAGCAGTATGTAAGAACAGCAGCAGCACTTCCAAATCACAAATATGGACAACAAAACAAAACTCCAAAGATCACAGAACCAACAATCGATAAAAGCACCACAAAACAGAACAGTAAGTAAAGCAAAACAGAACGTAGTTGTGGCATGGAAGATCTATCCACTGCCTTGAAATTGATTTCGGCAGACTAAAGTGCAAGCCTCTTCACACCCTTCACTCCCCAAGGATACACAACAATTACCTAATTCTTGCACTCGAAAAAGGCAATTTAGAGATGCTCGATGAATGCCCTTTGAACAAAAGTGTTAGAGAAGTAATTGGTGGAATATATTTTCATATTATTGATCAAGGTATTACACCTATATATACAAGAATACGAATCTATTCTAGGAACTAAAATCAATCAATATCTATTCTAGCCATATTTACAAACATACTATTAATATTCTAACACTCCCCCTCAAGTTGGAGCATAAATGTCAATCATGCCCAACTTGTTACAAAGATAAACAATTCGAGCACCATTCAAAGCTTTAGTAAATATATCTCCAAGTTGGTCTTCTGTCCTCATATATCCAGTACAAATGAGACCCTTCTGAATCTTCTCACGGACAAAGTGACAATCAATTTCAATATGCTTAGTCCTTTCATGAAAGACAGGATTAGAAGCAATATGTAATGCAGCTTGATTGTCACACCACAACTTAGCTGGCATTGAAACCTTCAATCCCACTTCATAGAGAAACTCTTTTACCCACAATATCTCACATGAAGCTTTAGCCATAGCTCTATACTCAGACTCAACACTTGATCGTTGAAATAACTTGTTGTTTCTTACTTGTCCATGACACCAAATTGCCTCCAACAAAAACACAATATCCTGTAATCGATCTACGATCTTCTTTAGATCCCGCCCAATCAGCATCTGTGAAGGCCTCAATTCTATTATGACCGTGATCAGCATAAATAATTCCAATCCCCGGTGCTCCTTTGAGATAACACAAAATTTGTTCAACTGCCCTCCAATGGTCAATAGTAGGTGAACACATGTATTGACTTACCACACTAACTGAAAAGGCAATATCAGGGCGAGTTATCCTAAGATAGTTAAGTTTTCCAACTACTCTTCTATACCTCTGAGGATCATCAAACAACTCACCCTCTTTTGTAAGTTGTGAGTTGGGAACCATTGGAGTACTGCATGGTTTAGCCCCTAATTTTCCAGTTTCAGATAATAGGTCAAGAACATATTTTCTCTGCGATAGAAATATTCCTTTCTTGCTCCGAATAACCTCAACACCAAGGAAGTACTTCAACATCCCCAAATCTTTGGTTTCAAACTGAGTGTGTAGGAATTCCTTGAGAGACATAATTCATGCACTGTCACTTCCAGTAATAACAATATCATCTACATAGACAACCAATAAAATAATGCCATGGTCAGACCGTTTGTAGAAAACCGAGTGATCAGATTTACTCATCTTCATACCAAACTTCTCAACTCCCTGAGTAAATTTACCAAACCATGCACGAGGACTTTGCTTCAAGCCGTACAAAGATTTCTTCAAAAAACAAACTTGCTTCTGCTGAGACTCCCCCTGAGCAACAAAGCAAGGTGGTTGCTCCATATAGACATTCTCGTCAAGGTCACCATGTAAAAAGGCATTTTTTAATATCCAGTTGGTGAAGAGGCCAATGATGAGAGGCAGCCATTGAAATCAAAAGTATGATAGAAGTCAGTTTGGCAACCGGAGAAAAGGTATCAAAATAATATACACCGTAAGTTTGAGCATAGCCCTTGGCAACCAAACAAGCCTTCAAACGAGCAATGCTACCATCTGGATTGACCTTAATAGTAAATACCCACTTACACCCAATAGACTGTTTTCCCGGCGGAAGGTCTACTAAAACCCAAGTACCATTAGCATATAATGCATTCATCTCCTCAATCATGGCAGCACGCCAACCAGAGTGAGTCCAAGCTTCAGCAACAGATTTAGGAACAGAAACAGAAGAAAGAGAAGTGACCAAGGCACGAGTAGGGGCAGACAAATGATCATAAGAAATGAAAGAAGAGATAGGAAAGGTGCAACATCGTTTACCTTTTGGGAGAGCTATAGGAAGATCATCACTTGAGACGGGATCTGACATTGAAGCTATTGGCTCATCAGGACATGAATCAGGTGTTTCAAGCACCACATCAGTAACAACCGGATCAGGACGAGGTCGGAGTGAGTAAGTTTGTGTGATAGGAGGCCGACTAGAGACTAAAGGAATAACTGGAGTAGAGGTAGTGTATATAAGAAAATCAGTATCCTCCCCCTCAGTGGGAGGAGGAGTGGAAACCGGAGAGTAGGCAGTAGTTTCAGAGAAGGTAACATCAGCAGACACAAGATACCTATCTAGACTCGGACTATAACATCGATACCCCTTTTGTAGCCTAGAATAACCCAGAAATATGCACTTCAAAGATTTGGGATCTAGTTTAGTAACCCGAGGACGAACATCCCGAACAAAGCAAGTACACCCAAATACTTTAGGTGCAATCGGAAACAAAGGCAGAGAGGGAAACAAAACATGGAAATGAGACACCCCACGAAGAACAGATGATGGCATGCGATTAATAAGAAAACATGCAGTGGAAACAGCATCAGCCCAAAAATGTTTAGAAACTTGCATAGTAAATAACAAGGCTCTAACAGTCTCAAGAATATGACGATTCTTTCGTTCGGCAACACCGTTTTGAGATGGTGTGTCAACACAAGAAGTTTGATGAAGAATACCATTGTGCATCATTTAATTACGAAATGTATCTGAGAGGTATTCCTTAGCATTATCACTACGTAAAGTTTTCACAGACACATTAAATTGTGTTGTAACCTCAGCACAAAAGGCAGAAAAATGTGTAAACAATTCAGAACGAGTCTTCATTAAATAAAGCCAAGTCATACGAGAATAATCATCAACAAATGTAACAAAATAACAAAACCCAGGTTAAGATGTAATAGGACACGGACCCCATACATCAGAATGGACTAACTCAAATGGAGCACTTGCTCTCTTATTTACACGAGGACTAAAACTAATACGATGGTGTTTAGCAAAATGACAAGACTCACAATCTAAGGACGACAACTGGGAGAACTGAGGACACGTGTTCTTCAAAAGTGGAAGAGAGGGATGGACCAATCTACGATGCGCTTCCATGGGAGTAACAATTCCGGTACAGGCAACAGATGTGGGATATTGTGTGTCAAGAATGTATAGGCCACCCGATTCATGTCCCTTACCAATAATCTGCTTCGTCGTAAGATCCTGAAACAAGCAATAATTAGGGAAAAAAGAGGCACAACAATTGAGATTTTTAGTAAGTTTACTGACAGAAATCAAATTAAAAGTAAGTTCAGGAAGACTGAGAACAGAGGACAAAGAGAGGGAAGAAGTTGGCTTGACAATTCCCGAACCAATAACACGAGACTGAGAACCATCGGCAAGAGTAACCGGAAGAGCATGAGTATGAGGATCAAAAGTAGTGAACATATTCGAGTTACCTGTCATATGATCCGTAGCACCAGAATCGATGACCCATTTGGAAGAGGAGGAAACAAGGCATGCATTAGGATTACCTGACTCGGCAATAGCAGTGTCAATAGCAGTAACAGAACTGGATTGAGTCGATTGTTGCATTAGCTTGGCATACTCACTTGCAGAGATAGTAACAGAATCACTAGAATTGCCAGAACCACTTTCAGCCACATGAGCAGCCGCATGAGGGGTCTTTCTTCTGTTGTTATTGTACCAAAGTTTCGGACAATCTCTTTTGGTATGACCAATCTCATGACAATAATGACACTCCACATTTGTTGTCCAATGTGGCTGAGTTCCCTTATTTCGGTCATTCTTGTGTTGCGGCTGAAGAGATTCGTGAACTGAATCACGAAGTCCTTTTGCCAAGGATCGTTAATTGGAATATCAAAAATAAATTACTATGCCTATGAAAAATCCTAGCATGCTCCTATATTATTATGCATAAGAAGGTTTATGCGGAATACCTGGATTGATGAACTCTGAAGAACGCGTGCGCGGAGATGCCCTTTGATCTTTCCCACGCACAAGGATTTAATTTCCTAACAGATTGAGGAAATAAATCTATGAAAATAATACAATTATTTTCGAAAATAAAGAGGAGAGAGAGAAGAAGAAAAATCCTCCTGATTTGATCTTCTGATCTGTATCCCAACTCGATCTGAAAATTCGGTGAAGATTCTCTATCAGATCCCTTGCCCGATTGAGAAGCAGAATTTTCTCCTCGTTCTCAGATCTTAGTCGATCACCACAGCTCCCAGAACTGGTTTGCTGTGTGCAACTTATGATCTTGTGGTGTGTTGAGATATGAGGAACTGAGGCCTATTTATAGGAAATTACTGGACTCCTATTGGGCTTGAGTTTCATGGGCCAGACCAGGGACCAAAATGCAAATAGCAAATAAGGCCTATCAATTAATTAATTCTCATATTCAACCCAGAATATAATTAATTAATTAATATTGATTCATTCCACCAGAGAATCAATACTGTCCTACCTATTTGCTACCACATTTTGAGGTACGGGTTGCATGGGCTCGGTATATCCCCACATTTAAGGTTACAGACATTCGTTAATTAATTTAAGCTCTGACAAGCTATTTAATTAATTAACATCTTATATTCCTGAATCAATCCACTCAAACCTTTTCACTTATGCTTGAACTTAATCAGCCTGCAGGACTTAGCATAACGAACCTTTTGAGCTGTTCAGGGAATGTCACCATCCTATACTGGATGTGGTTACCTAGTTCAGAAACCAGACAGTCATACACAAACTGCTATTACCCAAGATACAGATATACAAGCTCAACTAGAGCCTTTCACTGCAACTCAAAGTAATACACAACCTGCATATACTTATGTACCTTCATTTAGGCTTAGGATCTCGTCAAGCCATAGAGATCTAGATTCTTTTAATGTCAGATAAAAGAATCGATCTCGACTTAGGTCCTTATCAATGTGTGCCCCACACCAGCATACCAAGCCATCCAAGATAAGATGCTTATTACTGCGTATGCTGCAGCCTACACCGACAGTTTATCCTGGAACTGTCTCAGCTGTGATAACTATTTATATCTCGCTAGGTCAAACGATCCATACGATCTTCCATGATCCTCTACACACCGTATGATCTCCCTATCGACGAGATAAGAGGATAATTGCATTTGCGACACATGTTTGTTAATTCAGACAGGAGATGAACATACAACAATTATGATTCCCAGTATATTAACCAATCGACCTTGTACATAATATACCAATCATAATGCTTTCAGTATATAAATCCATCAGCGGCTTTCCAGACTGATAAACAGGTGTGCGACTGAGGAGGGCACTGTTATGTGGAGAAGGTGGAGCAGTGGCAGTACGCTCAGTGCGAAGAAGCCGACTGAAGGCTTCATCCAAGGATGAGATCTGGCTATCAGAAAGTATTTGAGACTTAGCAGTCTCAAAATCAGATGGAAGACCAGCTAAAAAACTCATCACAACCATTTTCTCACATTGAGCTTGTTGAACTTTGATATCAGGGCTAAATGGAAGCAACACATTTAGTTCTTCATAAGTTCTCTTAAATTCCATAAAGTAATCTGTAAGTGACCTGTCTGCTTTCTCTGGCTTATAAAAGGCCTGACAAATATCATACATTCGAGAAATATTCCCTTTTCCCGAATACAAAAACTCCAAATAGGACAAAAGAAATTTTACCGTCCGACAATGGGTAACCATTCCAACAACTTCACTACTCATAGAATTCTGGATCTGCAAAAACAATCTAGCATCCGCACGTAGCCAATTGATTTTGGTGTCATCAGATGGTGGATCATTAGTAATATGCTCATCCATAGATACACTCAACAAATAAAGATCAATGGTTTGACGCCAATCCAAATAATTTGTAGAACTAAGTTTATGTTCTGTTATTTTTGTCATAACAGGCACAACATCAACCATCTTCTTTTCGTTATCAGACATAATGAACAACAATCCCAATTCAAATCAACTTGCAAATATAATACGATGGTACCTCAAAACGAACCCACACACGTTCTACAGTGATACAAACAAGTCCGCAAATGGGCAGAGATAGATCCGGCGTGGCTGCAGATGTCGCCGGAGCAGACACCGGCGTCCGACGCGCTCGCACGCGCCGCCGTGGGATTCTGGCCGCAAAAACTCCGCCGGCGCGTGTAGCTCACACGCGCGGATTCCGGCAGCCAGACTTCGATCGCCAGTTGCTGACGTGCCGGCGATCCTCCTTGTGCCGGCAGTGGTGGTCGGTTCCCGGCGGATACGAAATGGGCAGCGAGAACAGATTCAGTGTTGCCCAAAACCTAATTCCCAAATTGCCCTAACCCTAATTCTTAATTTCCCAGATCTGACTTGCTCTAGATACCATGTTAGAGAAATAATTGGTCGAATATATTTTCATATAATTGATCAAGGTATTACACCTATATATACAAGAATACGAATCTATTCTAGGGAACTAAAATCAATCAATATCTATTCTAGCCATATTTACAAACATACTATTAATATTCTAACAAAAAGAAAAGAAAAAGAAGTAATCTCATTTACGATTAGTTTTCTATATATATCTCTCTACCTTCAGCCAGCAAAAACCAGAACAAATATATAGGAGAAGAAATAGAAGAAATCTGAACGTTGCTCCCCCAACGTGTAGCAACGTGATGCCCCATAAATAGGAAACTAATTTTTCTTTTTTCTTTTACGACAAGACTCACTCCAAATAAATATAAACTAGGGCTAGAAGAATCAGTTGGATAAAATATATTTTGATTTTGATTATTTATTTATTTATTTTATTTTTTGGAATAATATTTAGAGGAAAAGCCCACAAAGAAAAAGAGGAAAGAAAATACCACATGAATTTGGGTTGCCATTTCCAACAGTCCCCCACAAATGGCAAGCTCAAATACACAGTGAAGAGAAAAGGAATCAAAGGGCACACTAGAAACTTAACACTTAAGTATTAATGATCTTGCGCTTTTGAATTAATACTTTAGTGATGTGAAGCAATCAAGAGAACAATAAGTGAACTTGGTCTTGAACTTATCAAATTCAAATGAGGACCCCCACAACACATGTCGTTCCTAAAAGATCAAAACATCTCTGCAAAAGGTTATCTAAAGGCCTCACAATTACCTTGGGTACTAGTAAGTGCTCTAGAAAGACACATCTTTCATGGGAGTGGGCCAAACTCTACACTTACATAGGTGATTTTATTCCAAGCTTCTCAGCAGCTTAAAGGAACACAAGTATCATTAAGAGCATACAACTCAACCTCACACATACAATACATATTATATCCGTCTCAGTAGTAGGATAACTCAAATAACCATCAAGTCCATTATAGAAGAAGGACCACCCAACATGGGCTATGGTTTGCAAATAGAATTGCATATTTATTAAAATTCCATCAAGTCTTACATAGACCACCCCAAATTCTGGCTATGGAAAATATACATCAACACTTCGTAGAATCTATCAAACAAATTGTAAACCAAAAAAAAAAAAAAACTTACTTTTTCAATTTGGTGCCACATCGTGGGAGGGTTTTAACCCCATATCTCTTGAAGTCTTCGTCACTATTTGCCTTGAGAGCCCTTTAGTGAGAGGGTCAGCCAAGTTACTTTCAGACTTCACATAGTCCAGAGAAATTACGCCATCTCTTAATAATTGTTTTACAGTTGCATGCCTCACTCGTATGTCTTCTTTTTCCATTATACACACCGTTTTTTGCAACTCCAATGGCAGCCTGCGAATCACAATGCATTGAAATCGGAGCAGTAGATTCACTCCCCAACGGCACTTCGGCTAAAAGGCTCCTCAACCATTCATCTTCTCTACCAGCTAGTTCAAGAGCAATAAATTCCGACTCCATAGTAGAGTTAGCGATGCACGACTGCTTTGCTGATTTCCAAGAGATTGCTCCACTTGCTAAAGTAAACACATAGCCACTTGTGGAGGCTACTTCATCATTATCAGATACCCAATTTGCATCACAATAACCCTAAATAACCACAAGAAATTTGTTAAAATGCAAACTAAAATCACGTGTGCCTTTCAAATATCTTAACAGGCGAAACAGAGCAACCCAATGTTCGTTACTTGGATTATGAGTATACCTACTCAGTCGACTAACAACATAGGCAATGTCAGGTCCGGAACAATTCATAAGATACATGACACTTCCCATTATTTTTGCATAGTCTTCTTGAGACACACTATCACCCAAATTCTTTTTAAGATGCATGCTAGGATCATATGGAGTTCTAACAGGACTCAGATCAGTGCAGCCAAAACGCAACAAAATTTTATCTACATAGTGTGTTTGACTCAAAGAGAAACCATGTTGAGTTCTTTGAAGTTTAATGCTTAAAATAATATCAGCTTCTCCTAAGTCTTTCATATCAAAAATAGAGGAAAGAAATTTTTTTGTTTCTGATAAAACATGTAAGCTTGTACCACAAATGAGCATATCATCGACATAGAGACAAATAATCACACACTCAGAATCACAACATTTGGAATATAAGCATGTATCGGCGCTATTGACAATGAAGCCATGAGATACAATTGCAGCATGAAATTTCTCATACCATTGCAAAGGAGCTTGTTTAAGGCCATAGAGAGATTTTTTTAAGTCTAAGAACTTTATGCTCTTGATTAGGTACAACACACCCTTCGGGTTGTTCAATATAAATTTCCTCTTCCAAGTCTCCATTTAAAAAAGCTGTTTTTACATCCATTTGATGTATCAATAAGTTATGTATAGCAGCTATTGCAACCAAAGCTCTAATAGTGGCGATTTTAGCAACAGGGGAATAGGTTTCAAAATAATCAACATCCTTTCTTTGAGCAAACCCTACAACCACCGATCAGTTTTCTCTTCGGTTCGCATATGGCTGATGAGCTCTTGCAATGTGAGATCGCGTTTCTTGTGCTTGAGTTGATTCCGATAGTCCGTCCATGAAGGTGGAAAATTTTCTAATAACACGTTGGCTTGAAAAATCTCACATAATTTCATTCCCTCGCTCAGCACGTCTGCGGTCAGGTTTTCATATTCATGGAGTTGGTCTATTATTGGCTTCTCATCCACCATTTGAAATTGCAGCCATTTTCCAACCACATATTTTCTCCTCCCTGCATTGTCCGCACCATATTTTTTCTCTAGCATCCCATATTTGCTTCGCAGATTTGATGTTTACTAAGAGATCGAACAGATTATTGGTCATATGATTCAGCATATGGCCTCTAGCAATTTTATTATCTCTGTCAAATTTCTTTCTTGCTGCAGCGGAATCATCATTGACTGTGGTATTAGTATCATCTGCTGCTCCCAACTGATTTGATGATGTTCCTGAAGAATCAAACGCAGATGCAGGCATATCTTCAAAGAGCACATAATCAACTTCCAACTGTTCAAAAAATATAAGTAGCTTCTGCGACCATCTTTTGTAATTGGAACCATCCAATGGTTCCAGCTTTGACAAATCCGATTCCGGTAGCGAACGAGAACTTGGATTAGCCATAAATCACTTTCAAATTGATGGAAGGCAGAACAACACTGCTGCACAAACTCACTTAACACCAGGGTGAACTATAAACTTGTTAAGCAGTATGTAAGAACAGCAGCAGCACTTCCAAATCACAAATATGGACAACAAAACAAAACTCCAAAGATCACAGAACCAACAATCAATAAAAGCACCACAAAACAGAACAGTAAGTAAAGCAAAACAGAACAGAACGTAGCTGTGGCATGGAAGATCTATCCACTGCCTTGAAAGTGATTTCGGCAGAGTAAAGTGCAAGCCTCTTCACACCGTTCACTCCCCAAGGATACACAACAATTACCTAATTCTTGCACTCGAAAAAGGCAATTTAGAGATGCTCGATGAATGCCCTTTGAACAAAAGAAAAAGAAGTAATCTCATATACGTTTAGTTTTCTATATATATCTATCTACCTTCAGCCAGCAAAAACCAGAACAAATATATAGGAGAAGAAATAGAAGAAATCTGAACGTTGCTCCCCCAACGTGTAGCAACGTGCTGCACCATAAATAGGAAACTAATTTTTCTTTTTTCTTTTACGGCAAGACTCACTCCAAATAAATATAAACTAGGGCTAGAAGAATCAGTTGGATAAAATATTTTTTGATTTTTATTTTTTATTTATTTATTTTATTTTTTGGAATAATATTTAGAGGAAAAGCCCACAAAGAAAAAGAGGAAAGAAAATACCACATGAATTTGGGTTGCCATTTCCAACACGGACATCTTTTGTACGACAATTGGAACCAGATTGGCACATTGCTGACACCAATTTTGAAATTAACTACCCAGTTTGCTCTTTTTAGTCTATATATCTTCTGTTGCCTTTTCAGCAAAGATAAAAAAATATGTATATATTTGTTTTTGTTAAGTTAACAGAAGCTTAAAAAGAAGAATCAAAGAAATGTTGTCTTTGATCTGTTGATGTTTATCAATGTTTTTCAGAAATTCATAAAATATTAGTTTCACATCTCCCGCCCTGCTTCCAACTGCTGCATCTATGGAACTTTTCTTTAGATGCCTGTCCTGCTTACTTCTCACTCTCACACACAAACACATGATCCATTTAACTCAGTGGTAGCAACTAAAGAATTTCAACTAAGCGTATTATGTTTTAGGCTGGGAAAAATGTATGGATTATATTGCAAATTATTATAATTTTCTTAAATATACTATAAATTATTCATGTTATTAAAATATATTACAAATTATCCATTTTATTTTAAATTTATGACGGGAGTAAATTTCCGGCAATGAAAAGTTCATGCAACTTATTGAAAATTTGTCATTTGTTATATTATCAAAATATATTACAAATTATGATATTAAATTGTAATTTCTTGATAAGTTACATCAACTTTTCCTTTAAGAAAAAGACAAAATCTCATATGGGACGGTCTCACCATTTTTATTGTGAGACAAATTTAATAAAATGATGTGTTTCTTTATTGCAAATGATGTATTTTTTGTTGCAAATAATGTAATTTTTAAAAATAAAATGATGTATTTAACATATTGAAATGATGTATTAAGGTCCGTATCACAATAAAAAATGATGAGATCGTCTCTTAGGAGACCAACTCTTAAGAAAATCACAATAATTTGTAATTATAATTTATATTTTTTCATTTTAAAAATAAATTGTAACAATGCAGTATTCCCTGTTGTATTTATACCATATCTTGTCTTTTTTTTTAAACGTTTGATATTTCATCTTTGGTTTTCTCCTGTTGTGTTTTTTTACTTTTTTTTTCAAAAAAATAGAATGTGGAAATTTAAATTCAACAAGATCTTTAATATACGAACAAGCTTAATTAAGCGGGATTATACTTATTTAATTGTGCAAATAAAATTTAATTTAACAAGTACATTTTGAGATGGGAATTTAAATCTGAGAGGACATGCAAGTTCGTTTCTTGCATGTAATATATGAATGGATTCGTTTTGAGAAAATATAAGTGGCCATGCAGCCACATTTTACGTGAATTATGTTAAATGCAACCAATTATTTTCTAAAGGAAAATAATAACTTTTAAATTTATAACTCTCTCTCGGAAGCTCCGATTGATTCGTCGAGCTAGGGTATGCTAGGGAATGAAGTGACAAGGGTTAACAAATGATTAGAATGAAATTCTGAGAACAATGAAACAAACGGTGAATTTTGGAACTATTTGAGTTCGAGGTCAAATTGTGACCGATCCGAAAAATTATAAAATTTCACCAACGAGTTGGACTTGCTTGATTGAGAAATACCTTGTGTTTTCATAATTAATCGTGATAATGTGAGTCCTAGGAACCACGATATTAAATAGCGGTATAAAAATACATGCGAGTTGAACCGGAGGATGTTATTGACCTTTTTCGCAACGAAGAATTGCCACATGGCTGCCATCATTGAATTGTGCGGCGGTTGGGCGGTGTAGTTTATCCAAAATTGTGTTGCAATTGTAAAGAAAATACATTCAGAAGGAACACATACCACCCATTGCTGGGCTACCATCTTTCTCGCCGCCGTTCAACCACCACCATGCATCGATCGTTGCAAGATTGAGCTTTGTGTATAACCTGAAGTACGACAATTTCGTAGAGCTTGAGAATGCTTCGATCCATTGAGAATCGAAGGAGATATTCGCGCTCAAAGAACCTTCACTGGTAAGTTGATAAATATTCAATGTCGGTGTAGAACTTGTATTAATCGACGACGAAGTTGAGATTTATTTGCATATTTGTGTTCCTTGTATTTTTAGGAGCATTTTAGTACCAAGACCCGACCACCCCTGTCGCCGGAAAGTCAAACCCACCGCCAAAACCTCCATTTTCACCGGTAAGTTCGCAGCTCCAGTTTTCCGGCGAGTTTGCCATTTTCTGGCTAGTTTGATTACATGTTTAGACTCCTGACTTGTTGTTGAACATGTTGGTATGTGTTGTGAGGGTCGGGGTTGGCCAGAATCGAGTCGGAGATGCTCGCGCACTGTGTGTTGATTTTGTTGGCCTGTGCGCATCGGTGTCGACCGATGTGCTTCACTGTCGGTCAACGCACGACGAACTAATGATGTCTGTTGAACCAGACATGAACGACGACCGCCGAGTTCGTATCTGGGTCGTCGAGTTTGTGTCTGGGTCGCCGAGTTCATGTTGTGAGAGGTAATTTTGCACGTTATTTCGTTTTCGATCCGATTCGTCTTATTATTGATACATGAGTATACAGATCAACAATGAAGCATGTTGTGTGCATGATTATGCACTTGTTTGGAATATTGGACGTCGGATTTTGATTAATTCAATTAATGCAAAGTTAGTTGCATGCTTAGTCGTTTAATATATAAACATGCTTATTTCGAGTTGATTTGTTAGCCATGGATTGGTTAACATGTATAAGTGAGTTTGTTTGAGTTGTATGCATGTCTCAAGGTACGAGAATGCATGTCGAACTGTCGGGTTGTGTCAGTCTAGCTTGTCAGTTATAGGACTTGGAGTGTGATATAACATCGGCTATGGGTTGATTGTTTGACGATGGAATATCCACCTGATTGTTGTATTCTGGTAATAAGGTGATAAATCGATCGTTGTCTCATTGTTGTGTGATCTGAGACACTGTGCACATAATAATGTCAGTGGGTAGAGTGGTTCGCCCATTACCAGCTATTCAACGTCACTTGAAAGTGGTACAACTTCTAGTTATAAAACGGTAAACAAATATAACATCAAACACATGAAAAACCGCGATATGAAATTATTTTGAATGGTCATGGTTTGATTTCAATAAAACCTCGTGGTGCATTTGTATGACATAACATTTATATATATAAATTTATTGTTTTTGGACATTGTCTCCACAGGGTACGAAATTACTCGACCCCTGTTATTATTTTTAAAATGCACAGGTTAATGGCAAGGATGAACAGTGCGGTGGTGTAAGAAGCATAGCATGTCATCATTTTAAGTCAAACCATGAAACATACATCTTCATATGCATATCTCCACCACATGACACTTCTCTGCGATGAACCTCTAATATACCATTCTTCCCAATCTTTTGAAATTAAAACCTTTTGAAAAATAAACTTTGTTTTCTTTTGGATACTCTTTGGATAAGAATCTTTGTTACAGTATTAAACTTTGAAAGCTTTATAAAATATTTTGCTTTCGCTTATTTTGATTAAATGAAGAGATGTTTGGGTATAAATGATGATTTGTGTTCTTTTGATTATCATTTCAAAGTTTTTGCTAAGAGAAATACTCCAACCACGTTTAACGCACCTAAAATCTCGGGAAAGCAGTGTTACATTTATTCAAAACAGTTTAATCACTTGAGTTATGGATTTTCTTTTGTTCAAGTAAAGTTTGATGCTGCTCTTCTTTTAATGTCTGAATTAAATTCGAATTTCCAATTTATTTGATTAATATCATCGAATAATTTATATAATAATTAAAGCAGATGGTTGATTCTGCAAATGGGTTTTTGATTTCGTACAAAAAGGAATTATAGAAATGGTGATATATAGAAATAGAATCCCAAAATAGAACCAAACCCTATGTACGGATCAAACGGTTATTTCGCCTCGATCCTCCGGTAAGATCTATTTACTTCGCGCGCTTCTCTCGCCGCCGCTTGATGGCCACTGCCGGAATCGGTGATTATGTGGACGTCGGGGAAGGGGTTAAAATCTCCGGCGAAGTCGATGAGGCTCTGCTCGAGAATGAGAGCGGGATTGTTGACAATCACAACAGTAGTGAGAGGAAAGTGCTGCCGTCGGAGCTCTCAAGTAGTGCGCTGACGCTCACGTGCGAGTCGTCTGCGGATGGCGGCGTCTGCGATGTTTATTTGGTCGGAACTGCTCACGTTTCTACGGTAACTACTTGTTTTGATGTTTTTTTGTTTTTAATGATCATGATTGCACGATTTTGAAACAATTTCATTTGTTTTTCCAATTCATTTCCACCTGATCGACGCTTTGGATTGATCGATTGGAATTGTTATTAAACCAAAATAGCTTAATTTATTATATTTTTCATCGACAGGAATCTTGCCAAGAAGTTCAAGCCGTCATAGAATTCTTGAAACCGGAGGTGTTTTCTTTAGAGAGTTGGAAAATTTTACCAAAGAACTCATCTTTACTGTTTTTAGAATGTATCTTTTTCACTCTCGAATATAGCAATGTTTATGCAATGTGCCTATTGCAGGTTGTTTTCTTGGAACTGTGTTCTAGTCGCATTGCTGTTCTTGCGCCTCATAACTTCAAGGTTGGCCTGTATTTGTATTTTGTCTTATCAGTAGGTGTAGACTGTAGAATCAATCTGTGGAATTTAGTGCGCTAGCAATTAGCGAGAAATAATCATAAAATGGTTGCAGCTGTAGAGCCACATATTCTGCTATTTCAAAGGTTTCGTTAAACGTACATGTATATGAGTGTGGAAATAAGTTTACAGTGAGGTTTTAAGAAGTTTAAACTACTTTGATGGCCACACATTACTCTCTGTGAGTTTAATATGGTAGGGCTGGAAATTCGAGTTGAGAAAAGTATTAGCAAAACATATCATTGTGAACTTCAGTTTTAAGTCCAAGTTGCCAGACAGGGTGACAACTTCATGATATTGAATAGATTTTAGGTAAATCAATGTTTTATACTAGGAATTGGGGGCTCACGATCAAAGGCTTCTTTAATGTTTAAGTATGGTAGTGTATGCAATTGTTTTGGAAATTCATTTTGATCTAGCAATCACGTGTGTATGAAACTCAAACATAAATGTATTATCATGAATAAATAAACTAGAAATCACAGAGCGCTTCAAACTTAATGTTCAGTTCTGGATTTTCTGATTTGTAAGTATACGAGTTTTGGTGACTAAAATTTCTTCATTCTACATCTTAACCTTAACTAGAAAGCCTCCTCTAATCTTGCTTGTTCAATGGGTTAGTTGACTGAATAACCACCTTAGAGGTCACATTTGACTTTCTAAAAGGCAGCTAATGATCTCGACTAAGGAACAACACTTGAATCACTTGCACGACTTTTTAATACTGTATTTTAATTCCTGATTTCTTTGATATGGTCTTGCGTAAGTTCTGTAAACTCAAAATCTAGCCTGGTTTTTCAGGTGCCAACCATGGGAGAAATGGTGGATATGTGGAAGAAGAACCAAAATTTATTTGGGATACTTTACAGCTGGTTTCTTGCTAAGGCATGATTCTGTTATTCATTATGCTGACATACAAGAAAAACTTTCTTTTTGTTTCTTCATCAACACCGAATAAATTTTGCACATGATAGTCATATCTGTAATCCTTCTTTCTTAGGTTGCTAGTAAACTTGAGGTTTTGCCCGGTGCAGAGTTTCGTGTGGCGTACGAGGAAGCAATGAAATATGGTGGCAAGGTTATACTTGGTGATCGACCTGTTCAGGTAAACTCTTCCTGGAGATTTGAATATTTTCTGCTGCTGCAATGAAATGTGGTGGCAAGGTTATACTTGGTGATTGACCTGTTCAGGTAAAGCCTTCCTGGAAATTTGAATAATTTTGCTGCTGCAGGCTGCAAAATTCTTCTTCCTGCATTGTAATTCTATTGTGCATTTTGAGAAGCATTTTACTCATGCTGTGGCTATTGTGTTTTCTTTGAAATAGTAATATCACCTAATCAAGAGATCTAGTTGCATCAGCTCTTTCCATTGCTTAAATACAGAAACTAACAGATTAAATATGAAGCCGTCACTGTTTACTTCCAAAGTCTTTATCTCATACATCTGTAATTTGCTTTTGCATGTCTGTACACCCCTTGCAATTATATTTCTAAAGCATACTGCAGCTTTTAAATCCCAAGTTTTCCTTCTTTGGTAGATTACATTGCGGAGAACATGGGCCAAGATGCCTCTTTGGCACAAGACAAAATTACTGTACTCTTTACTGTTTCAAGTTGTTTTCTTGCCGAGCCCTGAAAATCTCGCCAAGACGGTATACTTCCTTATATTGAAACTGACAGATTATATCTGCTTTACATTATGTTACTTGAGCGGTAATATAAGTCTGTTGTTCCTTTTACGTAGCTGAAGGAAATGGATGATGTTGACATGATAACTCTCGTAATTCAGGAGATGAGTAAGCAGTTTCCCACTCTTATGGAAACCATTGTCCATGAGCGTGACCAGTTACTACTCCTATTCTTTTGAACCAACTTTATGGATCTCATCTTCCCATTCTATGCTTTCTAGTACTGCATGCTTGACTGTTTTCATTCCATATATAGATATATGTCAGCGACATTACTGAAAGTAGCACGGGAGCATACTTCAGTGGTAGCAGTTGTGGGAAGGGGCCATCTACCAGGAATCCACAAGAACTGGAAACAACACATTGAGGTAAAGAGTTTGCCATTTCTTGATTATATAGGCGTGCATTTGTCATTTTAAAGATATAGACCTTTTTTAAAAATAAAAATATACAAACTTGATATGCTTGCATGCTTCAGGTGAAGCAACTACTTAGCATGCCATCTGAAAAGAATACAATGACAGTGGGTCAAATTGTGAGTGGTATTGGAGCAACGGTTGCAGGGGTTGCCATCATTTGTGGCATTTATCTCTCCATCAAGAAATAGCCTCCTAATTTTTCTAACTTATTATCTTAGAATAATAGTGTTTTCTTCTTTCAATATATATATATATATATATATATATATATATATATATATATAATTATGTCCCTTTAGTGTTGGGGTATTCTATAATCTGTTTTATTAGAGTTTTTTAATCCATCAGTCGTAAGGAAATCATTTGTGTAATAACCCGGTTGATTATAACAAGGTTATTATATTGTTTTATGATTAATCATGTGATTAATTGTTCAATTAATCAGTTTGATTGGCAAATCATGGTTAAATCCATCAATGTGTATTTGAGTTCGAAATTTTTTGAGGTTATGTTTTTGGATACGATTTGAAATATCGCGAATATTCAAATGGTTGGATTTGAAAATTTAAACTCGAGCTTGAAGAATTAGGGTTTCGAGTTGTTGAGATCATTGATTTTGTTATGAATAGGATGTCTTATTCTTTGATTCGAATTGGAAATCATGAGATGATCAATTGAGTTGATCCAAACAATGGGATGGGCATGTAATACGAATACAAGTGTTAAGAGTTGACTAATATTATTGAGACTAGGGGTGTGCATCGGGTCGGGTCCGAAAATCGTCACCCGACCCCCACCCGAAACCCAATTTTTGCCACCCGAAACCCACCCGAATTTTGCTTCACCCGACCCGTCACCCGATCGAATTTTGGGTCGGGTGGGTCGGGTTTCACCCGATTCGATTCTATATTTTTTTTCCTGTTTTTCACATTTTTGTAAGGCACTGGACGGTGGTGTTGGACCGTTGGTGTAGGGGAGGCAGGCAGGCAGTAGCGATGGCAGGGAGCGAGGGAGCAAGCCAGCAGGGAGGCGAGGACGACAGTGGGGCGGTGGGGCGCAACGACACTCAGAGCGACGGTGGACGTTGGTGTTGGACCGTTGGTGTAGGGAGGCAGGCAGACAGCAGGGACGAGAGGGAGCGAGGCAGCAAGCCACCAGCAGCACGCCGGCAGGGAGGCGAGGACGACAGTGGGGGCAGTGATAGCGGCGGTGGCCGGTGGGTGATGGGGGTGGACGATGGTGTTGGGAGGGAGGCGGGCTGGGCAACAGTGAGCAGTCGAGAGTCGATTCAATTAGATTTAGGGCTCATATTCAATTATTCATATTATTATTACTTATAATATTAAATATCTTATATATATATATATATATATATATATATATATTAATAAAATCGGTCGGGTCGGGTGGCACCTGAACCCGAAAATGAAAACCCGCCACCCGACCCGAAATTGCATCGGGTGAAAAATGCCACCCGAAACCCGAACCGAAGATTCTTCACCCGACCCGACCCGACCCAAAATCGTCGGTTCGGGTCGGTTTTTTGGGTTTGGTTCGGGTGATGCACACCCATAATTGAGACTATATATACACTTAAGTATGTGTATGTATATCATGGAGCCATTATTTGTCATTTATATATAATAAGTGTTTATCTAAATAGATGGATGGGACACTTGTTTAGCTAGTACAATCTCTGTCTCGTTATATTAGTTTCATATTCTTTTTTGGTCCGTCTTATTTATTAGTCTCATTTCCCAAAATAGCAAATGTTTTCACACTCACCAATAAAATATTAATTTTTCTACACTAATACATCTTGGTTATTATGCATTCCCTTTTGTCCCTAATATGACGGGACGGAAGGAATATTAATCTAGCTATGACTCAGGCAAGCTAATCTAGGGTGAGATTAAATGATTCATTTTATTTGGGAGAGAGAAAGCACATTTCATTTTCGTGCAAAAGAGAGAGATGCTCCTAGCAACGACTTTCGATGCGAATTCCGGCCAAATGACTGTGAATTGGACGGTCGACGTGAGAGACATTGTAGAGCTTCGAGAGTAGATGTGTTTTGACAACTCATGTGATTGATTTGGTGGAGAAATGAATTAAGTTATGCTATTTTTTCAAAACTGTGACAAAAATGGTGAAAATTGGGGATTTAGTTCAATTCAATTGAAATCCCAAAATTGGCTTGGTTTGATGTTTATAAACATTCATAGGAACTTAATTGAGGTGTTTGGATGGATTAGTGAGGTTGAATTGCTGAATTGAAGTTGATCAAAGCCTAATTTGAAGGTGAAGGTTTCTACTTAAGATTATCAACTTGCATGCATAAGGAGTTGAATCTTTGATATACAAGTGTGTAATTGTGTTGTTTAGCATGTTTATATGTTAAATTTAAGTTGTGATTGCTGAATATGGTCGGAGATGATTGAAAATGGTCGGAAATGATGAGAAATGACCTCAGCCCGCTCGAGGCGCGGTCATGGGACGTGGTTGAGGTGCGGTCAAATGTTGACCGCGTCAGAGAGCCCCTGAAATAGACCTTCTGCTGTGGTTGGGGCGCGGTCAAAACCCGATTGCTTCAGGATTGACAAAAAATTGAAATTCTCAAATTTCATTCTATTTCGACTGGTTTTGGAGGCTTGAACTTAAATGAAATCTTGTGTACATCATATATACATGATATTTGAAAAACTTTGATAGATTGATGTGAGATTTGATGATTAAGATGACTTTATTTGAGTTATCATAAGTGATGAATTTTAGGATTAGTTAATCCTTGAGATAGAACTAGAATGAGAATAATGACTTTGGTCATTATCTAAGAATGAATTGAGCATATATGAGCTATGATTTGTTGTTCAATAAGCTTGAATTTCGTGATAAGAAAAGCAGTTGAGAAGTTGAGATGATGTAAGTGTAAGTAATATTACACGGTAGGTTGTTATGATTGAACGACATTTTAGTTGATAAATGTGGTTTAATTGTGGCTTATATGTGCACTTTGTTTGATTTGTTTGTTAAGGAAATTGTGTTGGGCAAGGTCTTGCTTTTGAGTAGCCGCTGCACTTCAAAATCCGCAAGAAATCAAGATGGACTTTTTTATTATATAAAAATCCAAAAGCATAAAAATATTTTCTTTTCTAAAATCAACAGTATGAAAAATGTTTTGTTTTAAAGTTATTGTTATGCCAAAAATATTTCTTTTGGATCATATCTGTACCTCTGAGCCATACTGTTTGGTGTTGATGTAGAAATTCTACCTTTAAAATTGATGTTTTGATGTGTCAAAACTGTGTGCCAAAGTCTAGGCCTTAGAGTTATTACCTCATGTGATCATTGTATAGGACGATCAAGTTGTAATAGTCTAGGAAAAGAAAAATGTCAAAAACTGTGGAACAATTTTTGATGTAGGAGTCGTCCTGAAGAGAAAAACTGAGCAGAGTAACGAAGACGGAAAACTGTGCAGACAGTATTCCCACTATCAAGAATTGTATATCAAGATACATTTTTTCATAAAAGAAACTGTTGAGAGGCACTCACAGTTTCTGATCAGGACAACTTCACGTCAAAAGAATAAATGAAGAGCAAAGATGCCGATCAATCATTAAAGAGCATTAAAGAATTCAAAGGAAACACTCAGTTATGACTGGCGTACAACGTTGTTCAGCGTTTTTTCATTTTACTTTTTTTTTTCTTTTTTGAGTCTTTTCATTCACTTTCCCCCCACCCCCCACCCCCATTTCGGAAGGCATTAACAAAATTTTAGATTCGAGGATATTGCAATTAAAACACTTTTTTATGTTTGTGTGTGTTTGTCTGTATTAATAAAATCTCAATCTAAAATACATAATATTGAGGTCAACCACCTTCATAATAGATGGAAAATGAAATTTTTATGTTTGCAAAAAGTAACCTTTTTATAGTTACTTACCTTCTAATACTTATGTTGTTGATTTTCCAGGTTGGTATAGAGCAATATTCCCCAATTCGGATTGGAAATCTCCATATGAAATAATGGATGCATCATCTGCAAAAAATTAGCATTATGATCAAAATAATGATATAATATAAATTGAGGTTTTGAGTGTTACCTCAGTGATATTTAATTATCACTTTCTCGGTAATTATACTTGAATAGTAGGTACCCCGTTCCTCCACACAATAGCCTAGTGGTGATTGCCAACTTCTCATACGTTGATCAGAACCCTATCAATACATATATCAAATAAAAGCTCTTGACGAATATTATAATATTACAAAATGAATTATTGCGAGATAATACCTTGATTGAGCATAAAATCAGTTTGAATCCAAAACTGAATTATGGTGAGCATTGAGCTTCTCTCTCTCATTAATTCTGCCACCTTTTAGTCTTAAATAATTTATATCTTGACGGATAAACTTCAAGTAATTATTTAAAGTTCACGGGAACGGTCTATAATTTGAGATCTTTAATATAATTAATTTTCATATTTTCTTGAACTAGAAAATATTTTGTTGATTTATCACCTTGTAAATCTTAGCCAGAACTTCTTTCTCAAATGTAATCATATACATTTGATCAGTAATTCAAACCATAGAAATCCTTAATTTTTTTAGAAAACATGCACCAGGAATCAATACCAGTGTTACAAATAAAAAAATTCTATTTTGTAGCATGAAAAATTTATGTCACACAATCATTTATTTAATTAATATTTTGAGGGCCATTACAAGTAGAGCATTTCTTTTGCAATGTTCAGAAGTGATATAGAACACATCTTGTTTAGTTACAAAACTAAGAGTGAGATGTGTTTGAAATCCTAGAGAGTAACTTGCAGACTGCACTACCCAATATTTGACCAATTAAAGGGCACCTATGATCGAGAGTTAAATTACAAATCAGTAATAATGTTTATTCATTCTGAACTTATTAATTTTATTACTGATTTATTTTCTTTAGTTTGTTTACCCAATTGGGCAAATCACAGTTATTTACTATTTAGTTTTCAGTTCCTTGGAAATTTAGATTCTCCAGAAAGCTCCCGTAGACAACGTGACATAGGAGAGTTACAAAGGCTTTAAAATTTTCCCCGTGAGATCGACCCTTACTTCAGTTGCTAGCTACATTAGCATTTGGGTTAAGGTTAAGCTTTATGATCGAATTGGACAGAATGTATTCTTGATGTGCAAACGATAGTGTGCTAGCCCTACTTTTTGCATTGCAGTAAAGTACGATGTACGTGGTAGGCTGTTGGGAATTATCCCTAAAATCTTCCTTATGACTTATTTGTAAAAGGTTTTGTTGGATCAAACCTTATTTAGATGGT
>JAPKLW010000636.1:344885-360626 GCA_026898455.1 Plectranthus barbatus | reverse complement strand
TCGTGTTAAGTTTCTAACACGACGACTCTGATATTTCGGGACCAACATAGGTCATTTTTCAGCTATTGTCAAAACGACTATTTTCCCAATTATTCTCAGGAATCCAAATAGAATGTTTTCTAAGACACTTGGCTTTTTTGTCTCACTACTTATGTGTAGAGTCGTACATTACTCTGTCTTTAAGTATGCTCCTTAAAAGCTTACGATTGACATATTCTTCTTGTCTCTTTGTGAGTTTGTCTCGCCAGTTCTTAAAATTAGCATCAGGAAACTGGTTGCTGATTTATGCTATTGGTAACTTGCCAGTTCTGATCTCTTCAGCGAGGTATTACACCACTGGTAACTTGCCAGTTCCCAAGCTCTTTAGCAATATTATCGCCGTTGGTTTCGAGACCCAACTTGTGAGATAATATGCTCCTATTACAACTCAATAGACCTATACAAGACTTAAAAGTGTTGAGCTATTATAACATCTAGAGACCGTCAACTCTATACATTGAACTGACAATTTGTTGCTTTGACACATCAAAACTAACTTTAAAAAGGAGAATCACTAGGTAATTCCTTACAAAATATCACATATTTAGTTCTCAATTTCCATATGCCATAAAAATAGACATATATATATATATATATATATATATATATATATATATATATAAGAATCATTCTCGGTCATCTAAATTAGTGATCCAACGCTCAAGACTAAATAAATTCCGACTGCATTATAGTGTAGTATAATATGCATTGAAGGGTAATTTTGTAATATTTTTTCTCTCCTCTAAAATGATCTTAAATCTTTAAATGATCATAACTTCTTCGATTTAGATTATTTTTTTATGTATCATATATCAAATTAAAGGTAATTTAATTATCTTTCAAAAGAAATCCCTATTGCATATGTTTTGATTTCAAAATTATCGTAAAAAATAAAAATTAGTAATTATATGCATAATTCTCGTAACAACATGCATTCTTATAAATGAAGTTGCATACTATAATGCATGAAGTTATATTATATAATGCAAAATATGATAGATAAACTGCAATACGCTTTTTCTTGCGAAATCAACAAAAAAATTAAAATTCATTATGTTTGCATACTGTAGAAAATATTATAGTTGTTATAAAAGTTGATCATGCATTACTTGTTTTCAATTATGTATTTTTTTGTTATATTATATAAATGTATATTATTATATTATATAATGCATGTTTGTTAGGTATATAATGAATGTTTGCTAGGTATATAATGCATGTCGAGGTCAAAATAATGTGGTCCACGGAGTATCGATGCAGCTTAAAAATGAAGTTCACATGATAAATATTCAAATATTCATTCTAACAATGATTTTAAATAGTTTGATGCACGAATAAGAATTTATGAATTTATATATTACAAGAATCTTTGAGAAAATTAATAATAGATGTGTTTCAATCTTAAAATTAGAGAATTTTCCTTATTTATAATTTTCTATATTGATTAAGATATTTTCCATATCAATTTTGATATGAATATTTTATATTTAGAGCATATAGTTCTATTTTTCCTTAATTCTCTTAATTTAAAATTATTTTTTAATGTACCAAAATAATATGATTTTATTATTTTTAAACAAAACCTCTATTGCACATTTTAGTGGGAATAAACTATGTAACTAATGAAAATTATTTATTATGCACAAATAAAATAACTTATGTATTATAATGAAAGTAAAAAAAAATTGCTCTAAAATAAAAGTAATACACTATAGTTACGATTAAAAAATCATCGTAAAAATAAAAATGAGTGATTATATCCATATTTCTCATAACAGTACACAATTTCTTATATAACGAATGCAGTTGCACAATATAATGCATGAAGCTATAGTAAATAATGTAGAATATGATAGATAAAATGCAACATATCTTTTTTAAGCGAAATCATCATTCATCATTATATTTGAACTTGGTATGCATTATATAGTAATAACATATGTATTATAATGAAAGTAATATAATTTTTTTCTAAAATAAAAGTAATACCATATATAATGCATGAAGTAATACAGTATAGTAATAGTAATATTGTTCTAAAATAAGAGTAATACTATGTTATAATGTAGGGAGATGTGTGTTAGGTATATAATGCATGTTTGTTAGATATATAATGCATGTCGATGTTAAATATGCAAACAAAATCTTAAATAAGTACAAAATGACAAAAATACCCTATAATGCAGGTTCTTTTTAGATATAATAACCAAAAATTCTGGTATGTTAAAGAGTAATTATTAGTTTACGTACTTTCAAATTTGTTGTATATCTGCATTATATAATGTTATGTCTTGCATTATTATTTTGTAATAGTTGCATTATATGTTAGTCAATTATGATTAGTTTATGGAGGTTCAGTTCCGTTATAAGAATTCATTATATAGTGTAAAGACATGCATTATATAGTTATGAATCTTACATTATATGTTATAAGTTTCAAATTTAATTCATTATTTTTTCTGTACAGATTTGTTTGTTCCAAAGTGTGATAACACATAGAGGATAGTTGATGTGGTTTTCTTTGTTGTCAATGGTGAGATTGTTGAGATCTTGGAGGCTCACCATCTCTCACAGTCTAAGACTAAGTATCCCTTGGCCAAAGCCTTCCTTGACCTCAACTAGCTCTTTACATCAATTATGTATGAGATTGAGAGCTAGCTATGTTGAGTTTGATGATTGATGATGATTAAGGAGGTTTTGTCCCTTATTTGTTCCACAATGAATTGTATTAATGCTATTATTGTATTGTATTGTTATTTGTCAACCCTCATTCTTGCAACATGTGATGGTTCTAAAAGAGGTTCAATGAGTGATTATAACTTGTTTTTAATTCAAATTTATTTACAACTTTATTCGCAATCCACAAGGTCAAAGCCTTACAAGAGTACATGGTATATGAAAAAGACCTACAAAACAAAGAATGTTGAAGCATAAACTCAACAAACAAGGCTAATTGTAGCATATATCACAACAAAACACAAAATAGAGGCAAAAAGTTACGTTAGGCACGCCTAAATATGGAACGGTTTAGGCGGGTTTTATCCATACCCAAATGGGTTCACCCATCCCAAATAGGGTTTGTTAATCCCCAATTAGGGTATATTAGATGGATTTGACTTGAATTAATAGATAAAATCGTCCTAAACCGTTTAGACGTGCCTAACCTGAGACCTTCCTTAAAATAAAATTCCGCAATATATTTTGCAGCATTAATGATAATAATTTGAAAAACCAGTAGCGCCAAAACTATAACCAAAGGCTGGCAGCAGCAAGGATATATTGTAACTCTTTATGATGTCCAAGCTTTTGACCCTTAGTGCGCAATTAGAGGCAAAACAGTATATATATGCACCTACGTACTTAAAGTTGTCCAACCAATAAAAAACCGAAGCAAAAGAAACCAAGCTCGGGTGGAGCAAGAATGAAGCCTGACCATAATGCGGAGGCTGCAGCATCAAACTGCAGTAGTTAGCAGCCTTCAAGCTGAACACCACACTCCGTCCAACAATATGGAATGCCGCCAGAGCCAAGAGTGTAGGTGGCGGAAATACCATCCCCAACAGCGACAAATTCCGACACCTACCATACCAGCGGCCCGGGAATGATAGAGTTTGATTAAACTTATTGTATGTTGCTCAATGAATATAGTCAATTACACGAAAAATAAATAGCCTGTAAAAAGAGAAAAGCTGGAACAATAAGATCGAAACTTAAGCTAGAAGATGTAACTAAGATATTCACGCATTCAATGAAAATATGCATGGTGGAAATATATATATTAACGTATCATATCTTCAAACACTACAGAGTGAAGCTCACCACTGACACCCTTCTCCCCCTCCAAGCTCTTGATGACGTCGATTCTGGAGGAGGTTTCAAGACTGTGGGCAGGCCGGCCCTGTAAATTTTAGGGTCGGTGCCAAATCTTTTATTAATATGGATTTTTTTTAGATCCATCTCATAATAAATCAAAGGCATCCCAAATAGGGTTTATTAATCCACAATTAGAATATACTATATGAGTTTGGTTTGGATAAATGCTATTTGGAATGGGTGAATCATTTGGGTATGGATAAAACTCGTTTAAATTGTTTAGGCTAGTCTGATCCTTCCCTAAATTAAATTATATACATAAAAAATTATTATTATAATTATATAAAATAGAATTAAAATTAGAAAAAAGTGATAAGCGGTTGCGTTTTGGAGACAAAAGCGATCGTGGGAGATTAAGAAAACTGCGAAGAGTAAGGGTTCATTGGAGTTGGTCGGAACAAAACGAAATGTACGGATTAAACCGTCTCAGATCGGCCCACAACCTCTTCACCGCCTCCCCCAAACGGTTGTTCAGCCGCGGTGCTCCAAAAAGATCTAAGCGCTCCTCTCGCCGCCGCATTATTGACCCGCCGTCTCCGAGGAAAGTGCTGCCGCCGGAGCTCTCGAGGTGTGTGCTGAAGCTCACGTGCGAGTCGTCTGCGCGTGGCGGCGTCTGCGATGTTTATGTGGTCGGAACTTGTCACGTTTCTACGGTAAATTGCTGTTGTTTTGATTATTATAATTGATCTTGATTGTACGATTTTCACACAATTTCATTTGTTTTTCGAATTAACTTTCCCCTTATTAGACCATAATAGCGTGATTTCATATATTTTTAATATACAGGAATCTTGTCAAGAAGTTAAAGCAGTCATAGAATTCTTGAAACCGCAGGTGCTTTTGTTTAGAAAGTTGGAAGATTTAACGAAAGAATTTTCAGAATGCTATATTCTCTCTCTTGTTTTTTTTTAATCACTTTTGAATGTAGCAATGTTATGCCTATTGTATTGCAGGTTGTTTTCTTGGAACTGTGCTCTGATCGCACTGATTGCCTAGAGGCTCCTCAAAACATCGAGGTTGGTCTGCATTTGTGTTTTTGTGGAATTTAATGGTTGCAGCTCTAGAGCCAAGTATTTTTTCTTTTTCAATGTTTTCTTTAAAACGGACATGCATGCATATGATTGCGGGAAATAAGCTTCCAGTGAGGTTTTAAGAAGTTATTACTAATTTTAATTAATGTTTTTATGAAAACAAAAATCACTAATAATATTATATACTCTAATTGATAATGAAAATTTATAAGAACACAAATTATAGTTATTAAATTAATTAATTTTAAAGTTAAAAATTGAAAAATAATTACTTTGAATATTATTCGAATCATGTTTGTTCAATGGGATAGGGATAGGTGACTGAATAACCGCTTTTTATATAGATGTCACATTGGAGTTTCTAATGATCTCGACCTTATTGAATTGCTGGTATGTTTCTCTGATTAAGAGCTGGCTTTTTTTGTCAGGTGCCAACCATGGGTGAAATGGTGGATGAGTGGAAGAAAAACAAAAATCTATTGGAGATACTTATGCAATTTTATTGGGCTAAGGTTAGACATTATAATTCTGTTAGTCGTTATGCTGACTTGCAAGAGAAACATTCTTTTGGCTTAAGTTTTGAAACAAGATGTTGGAAAAGGAAGTCAACAAATGCAGCAGAGTAAATCAAGGAACAAATTGAGGATGAAATCAAGGAGATCAATTCAAAGATAGATCAATTTATTTTTCTTATGTACACATTCTAGTCTCTATAAAAGGGACTATACTTTGTAATATTAAAGATACAGAAATAAATGAAATACTTTTGTTCTCTCTTGCTCTCTCTCTTAAACATGACGATACCATGTTCTAACATGGTATCAGAGCAGGCGATACCTAGGGACTCAGATTCAACCGTTATCATCATCGTCCAGTAATCCAAACCCAGAAACCAAATCAAACCAAAACACTCTTCTGTTCTTGTTTGAACTCAGTTACCATCATCGTTCTCAAAATACCTTTCCCAGCCGATTGGTGTTGAACTCAGTTACCATCATCGTTCTCAAATACCTTTCCCAGCCAATTCAGCATCAGTCACTGCAGAATTCAGTCAAGCAACATGTCAGACGCATTAACACAGAAAGATCAGAAAGAGCTTTCTATCCAAATAGCAAGCTTAGTTCAGAACTCCAACAATGTCAATCTAGGATTCAAACTAGATGGCAACAACTACCCTTTATGGTCCCGACTCATGAGAGTGGCCATAGGGGGGCGGGGAAAATTGAAACATATTACCGGACAGCCACCGACGAAGGGGAAGATTGATAGATCCAAACTCTTGTGTACCCATTGTGGTATGCGCAAGCACACCAAAGAGATGTGTTTTCAGCTGGTCGGGTATCCCGATTGGTGGAACGATGGCCACAAAACAGAAGCCGGGAGAGGGAGGGCGACGGTCTCCATGGGCGCCGCCACGAACAGCGCCGGCAACTCCGTGGGTGCCGCCGCCACCGATGCTGCTGCTTTCACCTCCACCGGAGCCGCCATGGCCGCCGTCGACAGTGACACCGCAGGGAGTCGCGCCGCGCAGGGGAACGGCCGCGACAGAATCAGCCGCGCGCAGGAGGACTGCCGCGCCGCACCCGATCGCGCCGCACAGGGGGACTCCGCCGCGCATAGCCGCGCCGCGCAGAGGAACTCCGCCGCGCATAGCCGCGCTGTGCAGGGAGACCGGCGCACCGTTTCGCCGGGAAATGGGAGCCGCGCGCAGGAGGACAGCCGCGCCGCGCACGATCGCGCCGCGCACGATCGCGCCGCACAGGGGGATGGCCTCACCGTCTCGCCGGGCACCGTCTCGCCGGGAAATAGGAGCAATCGGGCAGCACCGATTTGGGACGACATAGGTAACGGGTTTGGTGATAAAACACCAAACCCTAACCTTAAATTTCATTTTGGTCCCTGCATTATGTCTAAACTGCAAAATAACCCTTCTAAATTGCTTTTTAGTCCTGCCAGAAACTCAGAATTACAAACTGACCCCTGCACTACTTCATATATGCATAAAAATATATCTCAAGCTAAAAGAGCAGCCGTCAAGACCGTGGATTGGATTTTTGATTGTGGTGCTACCGACACCATGACGTTTGATCGAAATGACTTTGTAAATTTTTCAAAGTCATTAAAAACACACGTCCAAACAGCGAGTGGTGATCTTATAACTGTTAAGGGGGCAGGAACTATACAAATTAGTCCGACTATACGTCTATCAAATTGTTTATATGTTCCGCACCTGTCCCATAAATTGGTGTCTATTAGTCATGTGACTAAAGAACTCAATTGTACTTTGCTCATGCAACCTATTTTTTGCCTCCTACAGGATATCAGGACGGGAGCGATTGTTGGACGTGGCACTGAAAAAGGTGGACTCTACTATGTGGATGAGCTTTCACAAACAAGCAAGGTTTTACTGTCTCACGGAACCACGGATCGGGAACTTTGGCTTTGGCATAGGCGCTTGGGTCATCCTTCCATGGGGTACCTTAAACTTTTGTTTCCTTCTCTAGTTAAGAATAATACCTTTTCTTGTGAAACTTGTGTCTTGGCAAAAAGCCACAGACATTCCTTTAAACCCAGTACTACTCGAGTCAATTCCATTTTTTCGTTAATACACTCTGATATTTGGGGCCCTTCTCCGGTTTTGGGTGGTAATAAATTCAAATATTTTCTCTTATTTGTGGATGATTGCACTAGGATGACATGGGTGTATTTTTTAGAATCAAAATCTCAAGTTTTTGAAAAATTCACACATTTTTATACCCTCGTTCAAACTCAGTTCCACAAAAATATCCAAATCCTACGATCTGATAATGGTGGGGAATTTATTAACCAGTCTATGCAACACTTCTTTCAAACTAAGGGCATCATTCACCAAACTTCTTGTCCATACACACCAGAACAAAATGGTGTTGTGGAAAGAAAAAACCGTATTCTTCTGGAAATGACTAGAGCTATAATACTTGAATCCCGTGTCCCTACCTTCCTTTGGCCAGAAGCCATTGCCACATGTGTCTACCTCCTTAATAGGTTACCCACAAAAACCCTAAACCTTCAAACCCCTCTAGAATGCCTCTCTGCCCATACAAAAATACCTCCTGCCTTAACCCTTCAGCCTCGGATTTTTGGGTGTTCTGTGTTTGTTCACATTCCAAAACATGAACGCACAAAATTCTCCCCGTGTGCTGAAAAATGTGTTTTTGTTGGATATGGGATAAATCAGAAGGGATACCGGTGCTATAATCCAAAAACCCGTCAAGTCATAACCACCATCCACTGTGACTTCTTAGAAACTGAATTTTTCTATCCGAGCCATCTTAGGAGTCAGGGGGAGAGTGAGAACATTGGTGAACCAATACAAACTTCAGACTCCTTAAAGTGGCTCATTTTTCCTGATATTTCCGATACAGTGGTTCCCGAAACAGTTAACCCTGCAGGTGAAACCTCAGAAATAGGTAAACAGTTAACCGAACCAGAGCCATCTCCAGCAAACTCTCCTCGATTGATACCTGTGAGCAACTCTTCTGAAGATGAGCAGGAACTCAATCCAGAACCAGATGAGCAGGAACTCAATCCAGAGCCATCTCCCCGGGAACTCAATCCAGAGCCATCTCCCCGGTATGTCCTTCCCCCTCGATCTAATCGAGGGATCCCAGCTAAGCGATATTCACCAGAAAGGAGTGGTCCCAAAAGTCGCTACCCGATTGGTCCTCTATCTAAAGGAAATTTGTCCAGAAACGCATCGCTGTATGAGGCCGCATTATACACTGATGATACTCCTCCATCTGAAAAGGAAGCTCTCCAGTGTGAACATTGGAAGAATGCCATGCAGAAGGAAATGGATGCGTTAGCTCGAACAAAGACATACGAGAAATGCACACTACCAGAAGGGAAGACACCCATAGGGTGTAAATGGGTATTCACGATAAAAAGGAAACCAGACGGAACCATAGAAAGATACAAAGCACGACTGGTCGCCAAGGGGTACACTCAGAAATATGGGGTGGATTACGCTGAAACTTTTTCACCAGTAGCAAAGATGAACACTGTCCGAGTCTTACTATCAGTGGCAGCAAATCAAGACTGGACTTTACGTCAATTCGATGTTACAAATGCTTTTTTGCATGGAGAGTTAAAAGAGGAAGTGTTTATGGAAGTCCCACCAGGTTTTCAGCATGAGTTTAAAAGCAATGAGGTGTGTAGATTGAAGAAGACATTGTATGGCCTTAAACAATCTCCCCGAGCTTGGTTTGGGAGATTTACCAAGGTCATGAAAAAATATGGGTACTATCAGAGCAATTCTGATCATACTCTGTTCATCAAGAAAAATGACAGTCTTATTACATGCCTGATCATATATGTGGATGACATGATTATGACAGGAAATGATCTAGAAGAAATTGCCAGACTGCGAGAGAATCTGTTCACAGAATTTGAAATGAAGGATCTAGGTACCCTAAAGTATTTTCTGGGAATTGAGGTGCTCAGGTCTAAGCAAGGGATCTTCATAAACCAAAAGAAATATACCTTAGATCTCTTGACAGAAAGCGGGATGGTGGATTGCAAGCCAGCTGCTACCCCAATTGCGATGAATCATGGACTCAGATTTACAGAAGGGGCAGATCTAGCAGACCGAGGCCAATATCAACGCTTGGTAGGGAAATTGATCTACCTCTCTCATACCAGACCAGATATAGCCTACGCTGTAAGTGTGGTAAGCCAGTTCATGCACCAACCACAATCTGAACATCGAGAAGCTGCGCTGAGAATTGTAAGGTATCTAAAAGGTACCTTCGATTATGGGGTGTTTTTCAAGAAAATAGGACAGTTGGATATACATGCATATACAGATGCTGACTGGGCAGGAAATCCAATCGATAGACGCTCTACTGCGGGATACTTCGTACTAGTAGGAGGAAATCTCGTTTCTTGGAGAAGCAAGAAACAGAAGGTAGTAGCACTTTCAAGTGCTGAAGCTGAGTTCAGAGGCATAAAAGGAGGACTTACGGAAGTACTATGGTTAAGGAAATTGATGATAGAACTTGGGTTATTCTCAGGAAAGACTTGCCGACTACTGTGTGATAATAAAGCTGCCATAAGCATATCAGAAAATCCAGTACAACACGATAGAACGAAACATGTTGAGATCGATAGGCACTTCATCAAAGAGAAGATTGAAGAGGGAATCGTAACTCTTCCATTTGTGCCATCAAAAGACCAATTAGCAGATATCCTAACCAAGGCTGTTGATTCAAAAGCATTTGCTAAAGTTTTAGCCAAGTTAAGTATCGGTAATCCCGTTACTTAACTTGAGGGGGAGTGTTGGAAAAGGAAGTCAACAAATGCAGCAGAGTAAATCAAGGAACAAATTGAGGATGAAATCAAGGAGATCAATTCAAAGATAGATCAATTTATTTTTCTTATGTACACATTCTAGTCTCTATAAAAGGGACTATACTTTGTAATATTAAAGATACAGAAATAAATGAAATACTTTTGTTCTCTCTTGCTCTCTCTCTTAAACATGACGATACCATGTTCTAACACAAGATAGTCATGATCTGCAGTTACTCAGTAAATTTGAGGTTGAGGAAGGTGCAGAGTTTCGTGTGGCATACGAGGAAGCAATGAAATACGGTGGCAAGGTTATGCTTGGTGATCGACCTTTTGATGTAAACTACTTCTTCTTCCTAAATTATTTCGAATAGATTAAATATGAAGCCTTAATTGTAATAAAAACTTTTAATTGTTCCAGCTTTTTTTTCAGTACCAAGTTTTTCTTCTTTGGTAGATTACATGGAGGAGAGCATTGGCCAAGATGTCTCTTTGGCACAAGACACTAGTATTGTTCTCTTTGTTCAGACAAAGTGTATTCTTGCGAGACCGTGAAAGTCGAGCCAAGGAGGTATATATACTATACTTGCTTCATTACATCTGGTAAAGTCAGTTTGATTATAATTCCTTTATGTAGGTGAAGAAAATGAACGATCTTGACATGGCAACTGCAGAAATTGAAAATCAGAAGAGGAGTAAGCGGATTCCTACTTTTATAGAAACCATTGTCAATGAGCGTGACCAGTTACTGCTCCTATCCGTTTGAACCAACTTTCTAGATCTTCATCTTCCCATTCTATGCTTTCTAGTTCTGCATGTTTGATTGTTTTCATTCTTAAACAGATATATGCCAGCGACATTACTGAACGTAGCATGTGAGCATACTTCAGTGGTAGCAGTTGTGGGGAAGGGCCATCTACCAGGAATCCAAAAGAACTGGAAACAACCTATTGAGGTAAAGAGTTTGTGATTGGTTGATTATATATTAATAAGAATTTCTTAGCATGACATATGCTTGCTTAAATGCTTCAGGTGGAGCAACTTCTTAGCATTCCATCTGCAAATAATAAAATAAAATTTGGTAAAATACTGAGTGGTATTGGAGCAACGGTTGCCATCATTTATCTCTCCATCAAGAAATAGCTACCCCTCCCTCTCGGCCTCCTAGTTTTTTTTTACTCTATCTTAGAATAATAATGTTTCCTTTTTCAATTTCAAGATATTGTTATGTCCTCGTATTTTCGACGATATATTCGACTCATACACATAGTTAGACTTTTCCGGATTTCTTTATGGTACATTGTGTTGGGTTTGACAAATTCATATCCCACATTGGGGAGCATGATGGAGCAATATTGAGATGTAATCTCAATAATTTGTTGTATGCTGGAAGCCTTGCTAGAAGCTGTATGCTTGCTGTACTGGAAGCCGTACTAGAAGTTGTATGCTTACTAGAAGGTATGCTGGTTGTGCTGGAAGCCGTACTGGAAGGCATGATGTTGTGCTGGAAGTTGTAGTGGAAAGGTATGTTGGTTGTGTTGGAAGCCGTACTAGAAGGCATGTTTGAAGCTGTACTTGCTACTTGTGCTGGAAGATGGATGCTAGTGACTTACAGTTGTACATTGGGATAAGAGAAAGGTGTTGCACTTTCCAATGTTACTTTTTTGTAGCTTCTTTAGTAAGCTTCTTTAGCATTTTTGAGAGATAATTCTATGCATCTTTTAGTATATACAGAGAATGAAAAAGAGAGGAAAAGGGAAGTGTTTTTCTTTTTGGTGATTCTAGTGCGTTCGAAAATTTATAAAAGACTAGAATGAAGCTTAGAGTTAGTGTGAAACTCTTGAACTCACAATCAGGGGCGGCGCCACCCCAGGGCTAGGGGGGGCGCCCGACCCCACGGAGGTGCAAAAAATGATTTCATATATATACATACAAATTATATATGCATAGTATAATTTCATTGCCGACCCCCCTAATATATTTGGAATTGTAGATTAAATCTGAGCCCAACTAAAAAAAATTATAAATCCATCCACAAAACAACTTCGGCCCAAAATAATTAAATAAAAAGCAATGGTCCAACATAATTGAAACAAAAAAAACCTGTAGCCCAACCTAATTGAATAAAAATAATCTAGCCTAAACTTAATTATATAAAAGAAAAAGACTAGCACTATAAAACAAAACAAAAGATTTGGTTTTTTTTCTGAAACCGCATAACAAAAGAAAAAAGAAAAAACACTTATGACATAACAATTTTTGTCTTTAATTCAATAATTTAGTCTCTCTTTGAAATTATTGGATACATGTTCTTAATTTACAAATTTGTCATATTTTAGTTTTTTTTTTTTATCCGGCATTACTAAACAAAGTAATTATTGAAATCTCAAATCTTTATTATTAATTGTAATTATTAATATGATTTGTTGATATATATAAAATTGTGAATTGGTGACCATATTATAACCCATTAAATTAACAAATCCAATACCACATATTAATTCAATCTACTTTTTTATTTGATCTTTAAATATAGATAAAGGAATTTCAAGGAAAATACAGACAATATTATAGTTTATTGTAATAATTATGGTAATTAATATTTTAAATATATCTTATTTAAATTTTATCTTAATTGATCTTTCAGATTTTCATGTTATCCTAATTTTATTTAAGATATCAATTCAGGACCAGTTTAATTGTCGATTTAGGATATGAAAGGTTACCAAAATTTTAATCCAGCACCCGAAAAATCATAAAATTCTCAATCCAGGACCTGATAATCATCTTTCAGGTCCCGATAATTAAACTATTTTTTGAATCCTGATCAACAATTCTCCTTTTACTTATTATTCTTCAAAAGACATAATTATATTCTTATGACATTACATCTAAATTTTTATGAATAGGAGTTGTGATGTTATAATTTCAAAAAGTTATATTTAAGATATTTTCTCTAAACTTTATGAAACCAAATAGAAGATGTATGAATAGTTATTGTTGTGGTAAAATGATCCTTTACTTGAATTTTAGAGTGAAGTTGGTTTTTGCTTATATGCATAACTGTTGACTATGTTAAAATTTTGATTGAGAGTTCAGTATAGTGTAATAGTCACATGTTCTCTTGAGTTGGAAAAATTATTTTGTCGGGACCATTCATTATTTTCATTTATCTGAATTGGTGAGTTTGATCTTATTAGTTTTATGTATCCATACATGATGGTCTTACAATCTATTTTTTCTTCTTATTTTAGTATTTGGTGTTCGACTCCTATACCGTACCGTACCGACCCAATAACCCACCCTAGGCACTATAGGTTATAGCCCCCACGACGAATAAATCCTGCATTCATCACTGCTCACAATGATACTAGTGAAGATTATATATTCTCTTACAAAGTTAAAATTTTATTCTAAAGGATATAAATACATATTTTTGAATTGGAAATGTTTTACTGAATTAAAATTCTTCGTAAATATTTTCCATACTAGTCGTATAACAAAAATATTGTAGCATGATTTTTTAACTTAATAAGTTTCAGAAGCTCGTGTAAATTTAATATAACTCATAAGTTATAAACAATAGTGAATTGTAATAATGAGCCTTTATATCACTGAATATTATATCCAATTACAATTGAGTCTTTAAATGAATAATACTAAAATAAACAAATATAAATGATAATGTAGAAAAAAAATATATAAAATTCGCACCATGCTAGATAATATAAACCTAATATAAGTATATTAATTATGGAATAATTAAAACGTATAAAATTACAAAGTTACGCAGGATGAGTTTTGTAAATAAAAGAAGTTGAGAAAAAGCAATTGGGGTAGTCTAAAAAAAAAAAAGAAGATTTGAGTTTCTCTCCCCCTCAAATAAAATTTTTTGGGGCATTTGATCGGCTTTGCAATCAAGAAATTTTGAATAATTTTGAAACTAATCATTCAGTTAAGGATATTGAAATGTATTGGTTCCAAATTAGAATATATGAACATATATATTTGCGGGCGGAAGCTATTTAGCAAGCATGTGAGTACAAATTGATTATTTGGTGACCTTGAAGGAGTCAGCTAATTAGTTGATCAAATGTTTCAATCCAACAGGAATTAGATAGATAAGGTCGATTGTTGGGTTTCAAATTCAAGTGAGTTGTGCAATGTAAACAAATATCTAAAAGTGAAAGAAATGCAATAAATAACACAAAGATTATAGAGCTAATTGTTCCTACGTCCACTTTTCTTCATCTGCGGAAGAAAACCGACTAACTCCAGTTGTTTTCAGTAATTGAATACATTACAATTTAGTTCCTTTGGCTTTACCTTCTTCTGGTTATAGGATACTATAACTTCGAGCTATACCACACTTCATGCTACACTATTCAATTATTTGTTGGTTAAAGAATTTTGTTGCCGGCCTTTACGAACGTTGAATTGAGCTCATGTTTTCTTCACAAGCATGCGCTGGAAGGTTCCCGGAACCTTGTTGAAAAACAATTGAAGTCTTTATAGTATCATCTGAAAGATAGAATATAATGTGATCCCGTGATGAACATCACGGAAGGTTGAAGACACTTTTGTAGATGACATACCTTCCTCTATCATTCCAATATTTTCTCTCTCTCTATAGAGATAAGTCTAAGGTATTTATAGGCTTAATTGGAATAGTAGTCATTGTGATTAAAATTGAATCATTCTATCATGTTAATGTGCGTATTGAGTTGTATGTTTCTGTTGCATTCATATGCAGGTTATGTCATTAGATTAGACATCTCTAATGGCCCAAGTATGAGCTGAAAGAGTAGAACTCATCCTTATCTGTTATTTTTTTTCCTCAACTGCCCAATTGCTTCTGAATTGCAATTGTCCCACATTGGAGAAAATAGGGAAGTAGTTTGAGTGAGATATGGAAAATATATGGTGTATATCTTGTTTCTTTGTTGGACAAGATTTATCCTTATCAATATAAGATTTGGATATGTATTAATTTATTTGATATAGATTAGGATTTATATATTTTTACCATATATGGATTAACATTCCTTATGTATCTAGGAATCTTTCCTTATAAGTACACATGTTCTCCACCATTGTAAACTTACCCAAACACAATGTAGTTGCTAGGAGATACTATTAGTCTAGAGGGAGAGTAGGGTCTGTGTTCCCTCCCTATAATTTTGTTCTTCACCTTGAATAATATATATCACCTGTGTAGGCCTGGAGAGTAGACATAGAGTTTATGCTCGAACTACTATAAATCTTTGTGTTCTTTATTTTCTATTTGTTATTTATGTTTGCAATCGCTTCAATTCACAACAGTTAGATGGTCCTTTTCTCACAACTTGATTGTTGGTTGGGGCTCTCTCATCAGAACTATCAAGTGTGTTATCAGTTATGAAGTTAGGACTGATCAATCTTCATGTTGAGAAAAATGGGTTCGAACAAGCCACAATAGCAAACGAATGAA
>JAPKLW010000636.1:304178-344875 GCA_026898455.1 Plectranthus barbatus | reverse complement strand
AATCTGCTGAGCTAAGACGGCTCAGCAGAATGCAGTCATCTTCAACACTTCAGTTGGTTCTTCTAAGTCTTGCACTCTTGAGCTCTAGTTAGGACCTAAATTATTATAACTCTTAAACCCATACGGAATTTTATATGATGAGTTCTACTTATTCAGCTCTATATATATAAATGCTACTGATTGTTTTGATAATCATCAACAACTAACATAATTGGTTACAAAATGAAAGAATGAAAATGATTACTCAATGTTGAGAATCACCATCTATATATATCTAAAAGCACAACCCTCAAAAGATTATTTTTCCCGCTCAAATATATTTCCTATAAATAATGCGTGTAATATATGAGAAATAAGCAAAAATATAGTATAATATCATAACGTAAATTATGGGCTTATTGATGCGCAATTAAAATTGCATAAATTGTTGCCATAAAAATTTACAATTGATTAACGTAATTGATGCGCAAATTTTATGCAGTTTTTAAATGTACATTTATACAGAGTTGTATAAATAATTGAGAGAATGGATCTTTCAATTCATTTTTTGTTGTTGTCAATTTAGATTGTTAAATATTAGCTCTATCATTTGTTTGTATCAATATTCGTGTTTGTTCGATTTGTTTCTTTTTAATTGTAGAATTAGAGATGATGTTTGATACACAAAGGGATATATTCGGTACTCTATGCTTTTCGGAACTTAGAATTTGGAATTCTCATTTTCTTTGTTTGCTATTACATTATTTCAATCACACATTTTTTTGTTATTGATTTTCATTATAAAAAATTGTTGATGCTTCTTTTACTTACGGAATTAATCAGTTTTTTTTTTTTTTTTTTTTTTTTTGCAGTTAATCTGACAAAATATTATTGGGAGCAAAGCATTGAAGCACAAGATAGGAAAAAAGGTTCCTATCACTTGATGTAATTAATAATGTAATTGTTAATTTTTTTTTGTTAGTTTTGATTCTTTATATGGATTTTTTAATTATTTATTATTTGTGTATTTCATATCACTGCATGACTTTGTTTTTTAAATGCTATTATACCTATTTTGTGATTATTTTATGATTTTCTCTTAATTTCACACGTGCTTACTTTTCCTACAATACATAATGCATAATCTGGAGTGTGGGCATCCAGGACATGTTCTTCATAATTTCTCGATATATTGTGAATTTGCGATGAGTTTGGGCATCCAAGACATATTCTTCATAATTTCTAGACATATTCTGAATTTGCGATTAACTTTTCCAAGGTTGTCAAGCGTAATAAATTTGCTTCGTTAGTATCTAATTCGATGAAATCTCTCGATGTAAGATGTATGGAGCCAATCTGGCAATCCGAGAGCAGTAGTGTGGCGGATGTTCATTTCAATTTAATAAAATATTTAGTTGCAATAAATATTAAAAGTATATTGGAATTAGTTGAAAATATATCTATATATATGTGACACATTTTTTGACCAATATGTTTGTAATTCTACAAATTTTAATTCAAATTGATTAATGTAATTCAGAATATACAATACAATTTACCAAGCACTAAATCGATTAGTAACATGATATAGTTTTAATTATTTAACTTATAATAATTCATTTCGATTAATATGTGAGAAGTTTATATACGTTCCTTAAAACAAATACAAACAAAAATAACCGAGAGAATTTTTTTCCCCTACAAAATATCCCTAAAATAACCATTCATAAAAAAATGTAAAGTTAATACAATTATTCTAATATGGAAAAAACAAGATTATGGTAATTAATTCAAAAATTAGCATAAATAATAGATGAAGTTAGAGATTTTATATTCACAAAAATTTCAATTAATTACTCCCTCCGTCCCGCTACAATAGTCCCTTTTCATTTTCAAACATTAATTTCGGAGCTAGTGTTTAGTAGCTAATTGTGGTTAATAATAAAATTGGCAATCGTAATTAACCACAATTAGCTACTAAACACTAGCTCCGAAATTAATGTGTCAAAATGAAAATGGACTATTGTAGCGGGACGGAGGTAGTATTTTTTATGCAGCCGTCTCCCATCAAGGTCCTTGCAAACAGGTTGTAGAAATAATCAGCAAGTGCGGAAATATCAATTAATTAAAAAAAAATGTTAATCTCAAAATTTTATAGTTTGTTTATCTTAAAAATAAGAACAAGGTTGTATGTTAGAAGAACGACAATAATAAATTTGATTGAGTAAATATATAATATAAATTAAATAATTGCAATCAAAAACAGAAAAAGACAACATCATTTAGTTTATTGAAAAATAAATTAATTATAATTTTGTGATATTTAAATTTATTACAAACCAAAAATAAAGTTATCGACTACGGGGGTGCCACCGATGGATAAAAGTGTATTAGAGGGAAGATGTTTGGTGACGTCTACGTAACCAAATAGGTTTTGGCCGCAGAGAAGAGTGGTGATATGCATTTGTCACGCCCCGATTTATTAATATGGCAATATTCAAAGAAATGAGGCACATCGGGTACGAGACTTGCACTTGGGATATCAAATGACAAGAATAGTTCAAGCAAATAAGAAGGAATCATCACACTTGTCCCAAGTTAAGCAAAAGATATAAGAGGTGTGCCTCCTCAAGAAGGGATCGTAGCTTCTTGAGTGGATCGAATATCAGAGTTTTAACAGAATTAATGTTAATAAAAGTCTAATCAAAAGACATTGAGTTTAGCAGCGGAAAGTTATCAAGGAAGTATGTATATGAAGATACACACTTCCGCATCTAACTATTACAAAAAGAATCTTCAACTCCACTCCTCTGCTACCTCGTACTCTTGCTCCAAAAGCTTCTTTTAACCTGCGCATTTTAGAAATAATGCGAGGGGCTAAGTACAAATTGTACTTAGTGAACACATGCCCGAAAACATACATACATATAAGTTTGTCATGCCTTTTTAATCGGGTCGCACATGGGGTTTTAAGTTTGAAATCCTCCCATTGCACCAAAACATTTCATGAATGAGCATGCTCCTTTTTACTAGTTAAACTATCTGCAAATGATTATGTGACTGGGAGGTGGCCACCTACCACAGTCACGATGCTAGTCCGAGTAGGGCATGACCCCTAGCATGTCAGCATCATAGTGCACTAACCCGAGGTATCTCTTTCACTACCTGGGTACGATCGATAAGACTCGCAATACGCGGAGTCAACATCCACGTTGAATACGTTTGATGTTCTTCTCTGAGTGGGGTTCCCCCACTGAGAGGACAGATAGCAAACATAAAACAGTAGGCAATGACAAAGCAGTTTAAAACAAAACATTTCATTTCATGCTTGATATGTTTTGAAAAGAAAAACATTGTTTTCATATTTTTAATTTGGCCCACTATATAGGGGTAAAGAAAGCCCACCTTGAGTAGGTGCGGTTATGCAATTGGTTGATCTAGATATCGATCTTCTCCTTCCCTTTCCCTATCACATAAGGATTACGAGTAAATCCTCAAGGAATAATAGATTTATTTAAAATCTAACTCATCAAATAATTCTAGACTCTTAATCGATCTTGGACTTCTCACGTTTGAGCCATCGGATAAGGATATAGAAGAATGACTTTGTCAATTTAGTTTGACAGACAAGGTAGTCAAACATTAATTCAATAGCTCGTGATTCAATATCGAGCATTAATTCGAGAAGCATGAATAATAGTTCGATTTGATTGATCAAAACAAATGACTTCGTCAAGTGACTATGCACTTTCTAGAGTTTAAGATTGAAAGATGTTTCATATTCATTATGAATCATCGTACATTGCTTGAGAGTATAAGAACTCATCAAGTTGTTTCAATGAAATAATTGAGGAAATTCTCGATCTTAGATAAAGATCGAATTAAGATTTCAAAGGTTAAGGTTCAACAAGTTTGATAGGCTTCAAAGGAAGTTCGAGTAATAAGAGCTCAGTCAAACAAATCAAATTGAAAAGATTCGCGGAGAAATTATGGAAGATAACATTTCTTCGTTAATTGATACAAGAAATATCGAACGAAATCAAATTTGGATTTGAATTAATTGAATGAAGGATTTAGAATTCAAGGAAATGTTATTTGAGTTGATTGGTATGAAGGGTATTGAAAGATATGAAAGATAAATCGAATCGGCCGAAGAAAGAACAACATGTGGAAAATTTCACTCTGTCTCGCCCAAGATGGAATGCATCTCGACCGAGATGGGTGCGTCGACCGAAATGAAATGTATCTCGACCGATATGAGCATATCGACCGAGACGAGATTCATCTCGACCGATATGAGCATATCGACCGAGATGGAAATGAAATCGACCGAAATGAATTCAAATCGACCGAAATGAAATGGAATTGGTCGTCTCGACCGGGATGAAGTTCATCTCGACCGATATGGACATATCGACCGAGATGACTCTATCTCGCCCGATATGGCCATCTCGACCGAGATGAAGCCTATATCGGCCGAAACAGAGGCTAAAATGCCTTTTGGCGGAAATTCTTGTTCTTGGCTCAAACGGTTATCCGGGCTCGTCCAATCGATTTCTAACAACACCAAATGGTTTCCTAACAAGTATAATGAGTCTAGACATGATTTAAACTATCAAAACATGTTGGAATCGAGATTTAACCGCAATATTACCATATTGGACAAATATACCAAAAATGCTCCAAAATCAACACAAATCGATTCCTAGGTCGATATATTGTTTCTAGGCTCATAACATAACATGCTAAACATGCATACATACTCATAAACTCAATATCAAGCCTAGATCATCACATTTATCAACTAGGGCAAAAATCACAACATGCTTAAATCGTCAAAATAGCTAGAGGGAGGTTCGATCTATACCTCTAGGACGTTCGTAGAGCTTGGATAGCTTGATCAACACTCTCTTTACTCGATCTCAACTTCTAAACATGGAGAAATGAAAGAAAGAGTGTTGGAAATGGAAAGGAAACGAAGAGAGGGTTCCGAAAAGGTATATCTTTACCTTGAATACCCTTCGCCGGAGCTTCGTCGGAGCTCGCCGGAAATCTCGCCGGAATTCTCTTGGTAAATTTTGAGAGAGAGTGAAAAGTGTTAACTTATGAATGAAGCTTTCTATTTATAGAAGGGAGGCGAGGGTAATTTCGGAATTACCGAAAGTCAAAAAGGTTAAAGTGGTTGTCATTCGCTTGTCACATCGGTCACTTTAACATCACCTCACGTCAACTCCACATCTCCTCGCGTCATTGCACGAGAGACCGTAATATTTTGTTTATTCACGAATATTTATCGATCGATATTATCCCGATACTAAAATGTCGGGTCATCTAATAAATTATCGAGGCTAATTATTAATTTAATATTTAATTACCCTTCTTGGAATGAGATTGGCAATCAAATAAATGCCCAAAAGATGAGTTTCCAATTCAAATCGATCGCAAAGCTTCGAATTAAATTCGATGACAAAAATAAATGTCGGAAATTCGATAAATACATTTAAATTTACGAGGGGCGTTACAGCATTTTCCATAAAAGATGGTTCACATAATAAAGTTTGATCATATATGATCATATGGATGAGAGTAGAGAACGATAGAGGTTTAGCATTTTGGGCCATGATCGGAGAAAGGAGGCGGCACCGGTTGTTGGAAGAAGATAAGAGAGAGAGGTAGGGTTTTAGGAGAGAAGATTGATGTTAGGCTGATATCATGATAAGATAAATATTATTTGCTTCATAATATAATGTTTATTAGGAAACAAAGATCAGCAAAATAAGAGAGAATATTGCATGGAGATTTGAAGATGTCTCGTGCAGATATGATACAATTTTAATTATATTTTATGGGAATATATAAACAGTAGAACATTGTTTGTAGAATCATTATAAACTATTTGGTTTCTTTGTTTATAATGCAATGTGTGTATATAGAAGAGACCAGAGGTGATGATAATGTAGTGGCGGATCCATAAATATTTATTAAATAGTTTTATTGAGTTTTAACGTAACAAAAAAACACATAATTAAGTAAGAATTGATGCTCATAATAATTAAAAAAATATATAAAAAATTCATACACTAAAACTAATTTCAATATTATGTATAAATATAAAAATTTAACATCAAATTAAAATAATTTTCGTCTCTAATTCTCAAATCTCAACCCCTCACACACTCTTCTTATTCATTCTCAATTCCTTTTTTATTAGTTATTCGCCGTTAAAAATAGTAGGGGTGACAATCTCTGACTCGACCCGTCAACCCGACCTGAACCTAACACAAAATTAACGGGTTGGGTCAACCCATTTAAATAATGGGTCAGTATTGGGTCGAACCCACGAACCCAATTAAATTTTGGGTAGGGTTCGGGTCAGTTTTGGGTTGACCCGCGTAACCCGAAAAATTAATTAATTTAAAATTTTAATGGTATACTAGCTTTGCAGTCGTGCGATGCACGAATTAAATATATGTTGTTTTATTTTACAATATCAAAATATAATTAATAATATTATATATCTTAGCATTTTTAATATATTTTTAAAATATGTTTGATTTATATTCATCAATATTATGTTTATTGTGTTATAATATAAATTATTTTCTACATTATACGTCAAATTATAAATATATATATATATATATATATATATAAATAAAAAGAAATATACCTAACTCAAATTCTATGAGGTTTGATTAACATATTTTCCCATTAAAGATAGTATAATTTTGTTATTTTAAAAAAAGTAAATATATATAATTTTATTATAAAGTATATATTTATGTTATAATAGAATAATTAATAACTGAAACAAAAACAAAAACTTTATATAATAATTTTTGGCGGTGACAGTTTTTTCACTATTATCTTTTAATATATAGATAGATTATTTAATTATATTAAAATATAATTATTAGGCTATAAACATTATATATATATATATATATATATATATATATATATATATGTAAACATTAATATATTTATAATATATATGTTTTATATTATGCATCCAACTCTTTATATAAATTTGATAAAACCAAAGCAAGTAGATAAAACACAAAGCTTATAAATATTAGAGTTTATAAAAAAATTACATTTGTATAATTTTTTAGTACTATACATGTATTGTTAAAAAAAATAGTAAAAACATAATGAATGTTTTATTGAAAAATGACACATATAATTTTGTTGAAATTGTGATTATTGTTTATTGAAATATATTCATATGCTATAACATAAAAACATATCAAGTAAAACAAAATTAAAAATAAAATAAAATTGATGTGATGAGATGATTTACAACTCGAATTAAATAAATGATGTCTTATTTTATAATATATTAAGATAAAATTAACAAAGTTATATATCTTACCATTTTTAACGATTCTTATGAAATACCCCAAATTTTATATTTATTCATTTATATTACATATATTATACTATAAATTATTTCTATATTATACGTCTAACTATATATATATTTAATAAAAACAAAAAAAAAGTATATAAAACACAAAGTCTATGAAATTTGATTGAAATATTATCCTATAATAATAGTATATTTGTATTATTTAAAAATAATATATTTTAAAGAAAAAATGACAAATAAAATTATTATTTTTTATTGTATACATATTTTATAATATAATAAATTAAAAATAAAATTAATTTTTAACATAATTAAACGGGTCAGGTGGGTCATTTTTTGGGTCGACCTGAAAATAAACAGGTCGGGTTCGGGTTGATTATTCTGACCCAAAAAAATTAATGGGTCGGGTTAGGGTTGACATATAGCGTGTTAATATTAGGTCTCAACCCGACGTGCCAACCCGAACCCGACCCAATTGCCACCCCTAAAAAATAGTTATTTCATAACAAAGTTATATCATCCAATTTTTATATTTAAAAATTAATTTGGGTGTTGAAGTCATACAAACTTCTAAGTAAATTCACCAATATGGCGAAGTGCTTACAAAAAGGAATAAGAGACACAAATATAAACAAAATCTAATTAATTAAGTAATTTGAAGTATAATAATTACCTTGACTTACAAATTTAAATTTTGAAGTAAGATAAATTGAGTTTCAATATTTCACTATTATATATATAATCTACGGTAAGTTATTAATAAGACAATGCGGGATATAATGCGCTTCAAGAATACACAAAGTAACAATCAACCATTCGGAGACAAAACTATTGTATTTGGTAATAATTCTAGACAAATTTGACATGTTGTACCAAGAGGTAGTAAAGGAGATGTTGTTAATGCATTAATTAATTCATTTTACTTATGGCATCATGTGAGTGTCTAAAAGTTAACGAAAAACATGCGATTGAATATGCTTGGAGAGCATATGCAAGCATCCACACTAAAAGACTTTGCTGATTGGATTGCAGCAATTGGGGATGGAACTTTAGGAGCACTGAATGACGGCGAAGGAGTTATTGATATCCATAAAGATATTAATATTAAATTCACTGGACATCCAATCAGAGCTATTGTTAATAGCACGTATCCGACAACAGTTATTGGATCAATAGATGTATCATATTTGTAGCACCCGGCTATTTTGGCGCCAACAAATGATGTGATTGAGAGAGTCAATCAGTATACGACATCATTGTACAATAATGTGGGCAAGGTATACTTAAGTTCTGATTCTATATGCACAATATAAAATGCAACAGATATTCTTATTGAAGTACACACTCCACAATTCTTGAATACATTGAAGTGTACTGTATCACCAAACCATGAGATGAATTTAAAAGTTAGAACATCGATCATGTTGTTTAGGAACATTGATCATTCATCTGGTTTTTGCAATGAGACTCGATTAGTTGTAACACAACTTGGTAATCATGTCATCGAGGCCAAGATTCTGAGTGGGAAAAGATTTTTATTCCAATGATGACTATAATACCATCTGATCCTCGAATTCCATTCAAGTTTCAATGTAGACAATTCCCAATCCAGGTTTCATATGCCATGACCATAAACAAGAGTCAAGGACAGTTACCATCGCATGTGAGGATTTTACTCAGCAAATCAGTATTTTCCCATGGACAGTTGTATGTTGTTGTGTCTAGGGTCACAAATCGTGGTGGATTGAAAATCTTGATATGTGACAAATATGACCGAAATTTGTCAAAAAATTCAAATGTTGTGTACAAAGAAATTTTTCAAAATTTATAATTTTACATGTTGTAATTCATATGTTTTTCTTCAAATCAATGAGTAATTATTGAAAATCTTCATACACCTATAATATGTAGTATTCGTTGTTTTATTTTATCAAGAATTAATTTTTTTACTATTCATACATAAATGAGTTATAATATTATGTATTGGGTTACTCTTATTCAAAATCATCTTTTATTCATAAACATTTTATAATATGTTAGAAGATTCATTATTTATGTGTCTATTATTTATTTTAATTTTTATAGTGTATATTTTTAATGTATATAAATTATAATACTCATTTATTTTTATAATAATTATTTTATATTTTTTAAAAAAACGTAATGATAATACAATAGAAATAATATATGCGCCGCGCATCGCGCGGGCAGAAGACTAGTACCCATCAAAATGATGGATTTTACTTGCATTCTCAAAATTAATTTTTTTATTTTTTATTCATATAAGTTTATAATTACTATTAATTTATTTACTTATTATTTATTAAATCCTCCAATTTTTTTGTAATGATAATAGTAATAAATAATATAATAATAATATTCTAAGATATTAAATAATGATATTATTATACTCAACATGAATTAGAAGTTAATGAAACCTTGCTCTACTGTCTAGAATTTTGGATTTCCTGACTTTTTCGATCCTATCACATGTAAAGAAAGCATGTGGCTTTTTAAGGATTTGGATCCTCTGTCGTGCATTATGTGCACAACAGGGAATGCTTTACACTTTTTAACCACAAATTTAATTTATTTAGTATTTTATTAACTTAGGCACTAGAGTTAATATTTTATTCTTGTGAGTAACAACATTTTCTGTTGTACCTAAGTGCACAGTAAAGGATCCAAATCCCTTTTTGAAGGAGACCTACAGGCTTACGTATGGGCGGATCCATGTAGGATTTGAAGGGGCTCCGATTAGGGGTGACAATTTTCTACCCGACACGAACTCGCACGATAATAATGGGTTAGTGTTGAGCCTTAATGGGTTCGTGTCGACCCAATAAGGACACGGAATTTTCGTGTTGTGTTCGTGTTATTCGATAATGTATCGTGTTTCGTGTCGTGTTCGTGTTAATCGATAACATATCATTTTTTATGTCTTGTTCGGGATTGAGGCTTAATGGGTCGTGTCGAGCTCGTGTTCGTGTTGGACCTTAATGGATCGTGTCGACACGATAACGACCCAACACGCACGAATTGTCAGCCCTAGCTGACTAGCTCCAACTCCCTAATTAAAAATTTATTTGTTTTAATAATACATTAGGTAGTATTTTTATGAGATGGTTCTTCTCATAAAGAAGAAAAATCAGTTGCAAATAAGAAAAAAAGAGTGCGAAGGAATTGGAAATAAAATCATCTAAAAAAAATCTTCTGTTTTATTTAATTTTGCATTCTTTTATTATTTAAAATCCAATAAAAACTCTTACAGAAGATTTTTGGTTCCACCCCCAAAATTAAGAGCAGTAGCAAACTATCAAGTTGAGCCAAATATAGGCAGCCAAGAAGGCAAGATGAATCTATAAAATATTTCTTGCTTAATTATAATATTAAATATTATAATGATATATTTGATAATAATAAAATAAAATTAATGTATAATTATTTTAAATATAATAATAAATTAATATATTTATAATAATTTTAAAATTAATTCTATTATTAAAAGATTGTAAATAAGTTAAAACATTATTTATACATTTTAATATTATTATATTTAATATTTATTACAATAAAATATTATAAAAATAAAAAACTAAGACGAGATATTATTTTATAATAAAATTATATTAATTACTTACTTTTATTACTTTAAAAAAAATTTATAACTAAAGTTTTATTTTTGTTTATCAATTATATTATTTAATAAAAAAATGGAATTTTAATATAGGGTAAATAGGGAAAAATACCCTAAATTATTGTCGTTTTCAAAAAAAAAAATACCCCAATATATTTTTATAAGTTAAAAATACTCTAATCTTTACTTCCCTTTATGAATTATACACTGATCTATTCATATATTTGGAAAAATACCCAATATATAATTATCAGTTAAAAATACCACAACCTTTAATTTTGTTTATGAATTATACCAAAATGAGAAATATTATTAGTTCACACAAAGATGACAGTCAAAACGATAATTTTCGTCCGTATTAAATTTAATGTACTAAACAATCAATATTTGTTATACATTCAAATGCATTTATCTTCAGCAAAGTATTTAAAACTTCATGTTTTGTTTTTTTTTTGTGTTTCCTTCAGTTGGTGTAATGTCTAACTTTTGTGGATATTGCTTGAATTCCTTATTTTTTCTCTCAATGTGTGTTTTGACGTGCGATTTTATATCGAAATGCACACGTCTTCGTTTAGATTAGAGGTTTAAAAATAAACAAAACAATAATTCGTTGAGTGATTATCCAAATTAGTAGAGATCACAATTTCAAACCAGGGCCGTGCGGGAGGTACGCCGCACCGGGGTCTCCATTCTAAGGAGGCACCATTTAAAAAAAATCATATAATAGTACTATTATATATTTATATTATTAATATATTCTAATATAAATTAAAAATAATAATATAAAATAAAGATATTTAACTTTAGCGAAACTAAAACTATTAACAAAGAAATTAAAATTTTATTTAATTTAATATAGATATTTAGGTCAATATATATTATTTTTATTATTATACTTACTAATATTTTTATTTTCAATTATTGAATAAAAATGAGGCATCATTTACTTCGTTCACACATGGCCATCAAAATTATAAGATCGGCCCTGTTTCAAACCTTCAACTATATCTCCTCTTCAAGAGTTAGTTATAATTAAACCAACAACAGGTCATCAGTTAGGCTAGCCTTGGGCACTTCTTCCAATGGAAGAGAACGATCTGCAGCTAATGGGCAATAATAATCTAGAGCAACAAGCAACTATGGAGTACTTCCAAAATTTATGATTTCAGCCACTATAGTAAATTACTTCAAAGGCAGGATATTTTCAAAAGATTTGCTTTTGCTCAAGAGTCTTCTGAAGAAGGAGATAACTTTGTTGGAGAAAAACAATAATGACTCATATTAGGTTTTAAAGCTAAAATATCAAGATCAATGATATCCTTAGATTGAAGGTTACTTTTTGAAGATGTGGTTTTGTTTCATCTTCATTATTGGTTACTAGAAAATATGAGTTTACATATGTGATTTTGTGTAATTGTATGTATGTGTTGGAGATGCTATTAGCAATGCTCAAAAGACATACCTGGATTTTGTACAGGCACAATAAATTTTTTGTCCTAAATTATATATATAAAGAGAAATCAATTTTACCTCCAAATTTTTATTTTTCATTTTACTATTATTTATATATATTTTTATACATTATTGATATACATTTTATATAATGTATGATGTATCCTCATTTTAAATTTATTTATATATTATATCTCCAATCTTAAAAATCTGGATATGCCACTACTTCTCCTACATTAATTACTAATATTTGAGACAAATGGTGAACATTAATTGAATAACTAAAAATTACAACAATAGTTTAATTATATTTATTTCTTAAAAATACAATTTGAACCCTTTTAAATTCAATTAATAGTTTCCGACAAGATAAATCATTATGACATAATTAATTAGTATCAAATACAAAATATTATTAATTATGTGATTATCAAATATAAAAATAACAGTAATACTTAAAATTGGATATATAAATGTGGACATCTATGATTTCAATTATTCTCCTAATAAATATGTTATAAATAAAATTAAATTTAAAACATAGAAGTAAAAGAGGAGGTAATTCAAAGGGTAAAGCATATAAAATTAGAGATACCAATTTACAATTTATAAAAAGAAATGCAGATCAATTCTTATAAACATTCTTTAAATTATATCCTACCAAATACCAAAGATTAGATTAACAACTTGACTTTTGTGGTAGGAGCACATTAGAGCCTTTACGACTATTTGAATTAAGCCCCTCAACTATTAAAATTGACTCATTTAAGCACTTTTAAGTTTTAAAATTCCTGTTATACCTTCATTTGAAAAATATATTTTTTCAATCTAAAAAATAAAATAATAAATATATGAAAATAAAACCTTGAATCAAAGTAATACAAAAAAAATGTAAAGTAAATATACAAAAATAAAGTTATAATAAAAATTGATATTTACTACAAAAATAAAGTTGAGTTGCCCTCAGATATTTAAAAATCCGAATAACAAAATTGAAATAGAAATAGATTTTAATTTTGTAATAAATCTGAAATTAAAAAATCTATTAATTGAAAAAGACATTGAAATATTTCATCTTAATGATTAAATAAATTGAACCTATATAATAAATGGATAAAACAACATAGTTCCTAAATAAAGGAATAAGACTATAGAGTCCTAATTTGATTCAAATAGTTATGAAGATTTAATTTGTTCTTATTAAAATAATGAAGGGATTAAACTAACCGTTATCCCGATAAAAACAGTTATTTTTAATTTAAGAATGATGAGAGAGAGGGCTTTAACAAATACACAGTTTTGGAGCCAAAATACAGTTGCAGACGTCCGTAGGAGTGAGAAAGCTGCAAAAAAAATGAGTTTTGCGTGTTATCTGCAGTACGATTTGAGCAAAATTTTGATAGAAAATTGTTCTTGCTCTATGAAGTTTGCATTTGGGAATTGGAACCCTAAACCCAAACAATATGTACGGATTAAAGCGTCTCAACTCCCTCTTCACCGCCGCAGCCGTCTCCCCGAAACGGTTTTTCCGTAGCAGTCCTCCGGTAAGATCTACGCAGCCGTCTCCCGCGGCCACGTGCGAGAGGAAAGTGCTGCCGCCGGAGCTCTCGAGGAATGTGCTGAAGCTCACATGCGAGTCGTCTGCGGATGGCGGCGTCTGCGATGTTTATGTGGTCGGAACTCGTCACGATTCTAAGGTAACTTGCTGTTGTTTTGATTTTTCTTGTTTTTAATTGTTGTTGATTGTACGATTTTCAAGCAATTTCATTTGTTATTCCAATTCATTTCACGCTGATTAACGCTTGGGATTGTTCGATAGGAATTGTTATTGATCCTTTGCACAATAGCTTAATTTTATTATATTTTTCATCAACAGGAATCTTGCCAACAAGTTCATGCCGTCGTAGATTTCTTGAAACCCCAGGTGCTTTTCTTTAGAAAAAGTTGGAAGATTTAACAACATAATTTTCGGAATGCCATATTCTCTCTCTTTTTTTTTTTTCACTCTTGAATGAGCAACGTTATGCCTATTACAGGTTGTTTTCTTGGAACTGTGCCCTGTTCGCGCTTGGTATGCTGAGCCTCATAAGTTGAAGGTCGGCCTGTATTTGTATTTTTTTTTTTTTTATCAGTAGCAATAATCATAAAGGGGTTGCAGCTGTAGAACCTAATATTTTGCCTTTTCAACTAAAAATCACAGAGCGCTTCAAACTTAGTGTTTTAAAAATCGGTTCATTTAAGTTCTGGATTTTCTGATTTATAAGGATATGAGTTTTGGTGCCTGAAATTTCTTCCTTCTTCTTCTTAACCTCGGTTAGAAGGGCTTCTCTAATCTTGTTGTTGAATGGGTTAGGTGACCACTTTAAAGGCCACATTTGACTTTCAAAAATAGAGCTATTGATCTCTACTTGTGAACAAAACTTATATCACTAGCATGCCTTTCTAATACCTTACTCAATTTCTGAAATGTTTCTTTGATATGGTCTTGATTAAGTGCTCTAAACTCAAAACTAGGCCTGGTTTTTCAGGGGCCAAGGCCAACCATGGGAGATATGATGGAACATTGGAAGGAAAATGGAATTCTATTTGGGACAATTTGCAGCGGGGTTTTTGCTAAGGTATGAATATGTTATTCATTGCGCTGACGTAGTAGAGAAACATACTTTTGCCTTCTTCATCAACACCTAATAAAATTTGTAACATGATAGTGAGATCTATAATAAAAGTCTTCCTTAGTTTTCTAGTGAAAATGTGGAACTGCCCCCTTCAGAGTTTCAAGTGGCATATGAAGAAGCAAAGAAATATGGTGGCATGGTTGTACTTGGTGATCGACCTGTTCAGGTAACTACTTTTTGTCCTTGGAAAACTTGAATAGTGTTTGCTGCTGCTACTGCAGCTTCTTCTTCCGGCATTGCCAACCAATCTATTGTGCATTTTGAGAGGCTTTCTACTCTGGCTGTGGCTATTGTATTTTCTTTGAATTTTGCATCATCCCTTTAAGTTGCTCATATGCAGATATCATTTCTAACAGATTATAGTTTATAGATGAAGCCTTCATTTTTTATTTTTAAAGTTCCTTTTGCCTCATCTATCTAAACTTTTCAGTAACAATGTTTTATTCTTTGGTAGATTACATTGCGGAGAACATGGGCCAAGATGCCTCTTTGGCACAAGATACTATTATCACATTGGGTACTGTTTAACATTACATTCTTGCCAATCATTGCAAATCTCACCAACTGGATGACGGTATACTTCCTTAGCTTGTAAACTCTGAATTACATCTGGGAAAGTCAGTTTAATAATGTTAGTTGAGCGTTAATAAGTCTATTGTTCCTTTATGTAGGTGAAGGAAATGGATGTGGATTCCAGGATAAATTTTGCGATTGAGATGATGAGTAAGCAGATTCATACTATCGTGGTAACCGTTCTCTATGAGCGTGACCAGTTACTATTCCGATCCTTTCAAACCAACTTTCTGAAGCTTCATCTTCCCATTCTATGCTTTCTAGTACTGCGTGTTTGATTGTTTTCATTCTTAAACAGATATATGTCGGCGACATTACTGAATGTAGCACGTGAGCATACTTCAGTGGTAGCAGTTGTGGGGAGGGCCCATCTACCAGGAATCCAAAAGAACTGGAAAGAACCGATTGAGGTGAAGAGTTTGTGATTGGTTGATTATATATTACTAATAAGCCTGCATTTGTAATTTCTTAGCATGATATATGTTTGCTTGAATGCTTCAGGTGGAGCAACTTCTTAGCATTCCATCTGCAAAGAATACAATACTGAAAGGTATTACTATTGGAGTTGCCATCATTTATCTCTCCATCAAGAAATAGATACCCCCCTCCCTCTCTGCCTCCTAATTTTCAGATGTCCTTATATATTGGGGTATTCAACTATCTGTTTTATTAGCTAAGGAATGCGTGTGAGAGAGATGTTTCTAGACAATTTAGGAATATCAAAAAGTAGGAACCATGCATCAATTATAAAAAAGAAATTACTTTGACCCACAGAGCTCTTTTTTCTCACAGTCTATTCTTCTTGTGACAACGAAGGAGGAACTCTATAAAAATCAATTGGGTTTGCAATCCATATTAAAGTTAATCAAGTCAATTGCACTTAATTATATACTTCATGGCATAATTAATCGAAAAATTCTTCTTCTGTGAATCGCAAATTAACCCATAAGATCGGATTTATGTCCATATTTTATGAGGTTTATACCAAGTCCAACGAGTGTGATTTCAAATATTCTAGGTGACCGAATAAAATGATTTTAACATTGAGAATTCAAGCCCATGAAATTATGATTTCGAGTTGATATTTGGACTCGTAGCGGCTATAACTCGCAGTCGGCTCTACTTCTCCAACTTAGCAAATATAATTAATCGAGTCAGCCAAATGATATATTCCAAAATTTAATTATATAAGAATAATCTTTAAACAATTACATAAATTGTTATAGTATAGAGTAATTATATATATTTATTCCATACTTTGCCGAATTACGAAATTATAAACTTATGAATATCTATCTAATATTATTAGTTATCCTACATATTCATCTCAATTAACAATGTTAAATTATTGCCATGTCACCAATTAAAATTGCTGATGTGGACATATCTTTGTATTTCATTTTTTATTTTTAGTTGCCTTGTAAAATAATATGCAAACATAAAAATAAATCAAACACTAAATAAAATTGAGAGACTGAAGATCGAAAATCTGATACGGGCCAACCGTTCGGAATTATGTAACATTTTTAAGGCAATCAGAAGAATTTCAAATAATTAAACTAAGAACAGGCCATGAGAGATGGGCTGCTTCGGGCATCCCCTCTAATGGAAGAGACCGTTTCATCTGAGAATTTGTCTTGCAACAATTGTTTAATTTTATTTATTTCTTAAAAATACAATTTGAACCTTTTTAAATTCAATTAATTGTTTTCCAACAGGATAAATTATTATGACATAATTAATTCGTATCAAATACAAAATATAATTAATTATGTGATTATCAAATATAAAAATAATAGTAATACTTAAAACTGGTTACATAAATGTGGACATCTGTAATTTTAATAATTCACCTAATAAATATGTTATAAATAAAATAAATTAAAAACATAGAAGTATAAGAGGAGGTAATTCAAAGGGTAATGCATATAAAATTAGAGAAACCAATTTACAATTTATAAAAGAAATGCAAATCAATTCTTATAAAACATTATTTAAATTATATCCTACCAAATATCTTATATAAAAAAGGGTTAAGGATTAAATTAACTACTTGACTATTGTGGTAGGAGCACATTAGAGCTTTTATGATTATTTTAATTAATTAAGTCACTCAACTATTAAAATTGACTCATATAAGCACTTTAGGTTTTAAAATTCTATGTTATACCCTCATGTGAAGAATATTTATAATTTTTTTTTCAATCTAAAAAATAAAATAATAAATATATGAAAATAAAACCTTGAACCAAAGTAAATAAAAAAAATGTAAAATTATTATTTACAACAAAAATAAAATTGAGATGCTCTCAGATATATAAAAATCCAATTAACAAAATTTAAAAAGAAATAAATTTTTATTTTGTAATAAATCTGAAAATAAAAAAAATCTATTAATTGAAAAAGACATTGAAATAATGATTAAATAAATTGAACCTATGTAATAAATGGATAAACAATATAGTTCCTAAATAAATGGATAATCTATGAAAATTTATTAGTTGAATCTAGCGTCAAAATTTTTTTTTTCATTAATTTTAGATTTTTCTTTTAGATTTCAATGTTGTTTACGATTTTTTTTTCATTAACGTCATATTGTCATTTTTTACCATTTTTTTCAATAATTTTAGGTTTTTATATTAATTTTTTATTTTCAGATTTATTTTAAAAGAAATCATATTTTTTTTTGATTTGATGTGTTTTTAAATATTTGTTATTTTACTTTTTTTAAAGATTGAAAAACTATATAACTCTTTGAATAAGGTATAACAAGAAATTTAAAGTCTAACTATTTTAGCGAGTGATTAATACTAGTTGAGAATCATAATTGATTCAAATAATTATAGAGATCCAATTTGCTCTTATCCCCATAAAAATAGATATAAAAGTCACATTTTATAATTTAAGAAATGCACAGTTTTGGAGGGGTCAAATACAACACTAGTATAAACCCTAGATGTGTGGAAAGCAAAAATATGAAGGGTAATTCTAAATATAGCCTCATTTTTTCTCATCATAGCCCCCAAATTCAAATTAATTAAACTAATTTTTTAATTATACTATTTTACCCTTTTCACACAACTTAAAATTAAAACCCTATTTGAAATATCGTAAAAAAAAAAAAAAACATTTACTGTATTCCATAGCCCCCTTTTGTTTTAAGAAATCAGGAAATAATTTGTTCTTTCCATCTACATAAAACCAAAATCATGATTCATATAATTTATAGGATCGTAAAGATTGACAGAAAAACTAGTTTTAGAATTAACGATGTTCTCTCAATTCATCAAATCATAAAAAGCCTGACATTATGCACCACCACAGCCACTTTGATGTCTGCATTTTATTCTAAGTGGTGGAGCTACCAAACACCAGCAAGGCGAAACCAATCTCCGGCTCTTTGCTGCCAAAAACAAGCCGTGATACTCTTGTACCACCACACCACTCAATGCTGCCGGAAAAAGATGAAGTGTTCAAGTCATTTGAATTGTATGTCTCAAAAATATACTCCAAGTACTGAAGCCCATGACAGAATGTTGGCAGCCAAAAAAGCTTCTCCCTGATGCGTCAAAGCCCATGCATTGGTGGATTCGTGGATGGACTTCTGGCCTAATGCAAGTGTAAAAACGAACTTGCAGTCTGCAGATGAGTGTTTTGTGGTATTGGTTAGGGACTTGATCACTGATGATGCATTACCTATTTATCAAAGCCAAAGCGGTGGGCACGATAGAGAGAAAAAGGGGTTGTGCTGAAGAAAAAAAAGGGGGGCTATGAAGAAAATTATAAGGATAAAATTGGGTTTTTATAAATATATTAATTAAAATTTAATTAATGGGGGCTGTGAAGAGAAAAAATGAGGCTATGTATAGAATTACCCAAATATGAATCCTAGATTTGTGGATAAAACTAGTATAACCGCATTCTGAGAATGCGGTTTTAGATGAAAAACAGATAAAACCGCATTTTGAGAATGTGGTTTATGCTGCTAAACCCTAATTTTCAACCCTTATTAATTAGTATTTCGTAATTATTTCGTAATTAAATAAAAAAATTAAAATAAACCGCATTTACAAAATGCGTTTACATTAAAACCGCATTCTACAAATGCGGTTTTATAAAACGCATTCTCTAAATGCGTTTTATGTTTCAGTCAAATTTCTGCCTGTAACTTCTGCTGCACGATGCTGTTGTGACTGCTGCTGTACGATGTTGTGATGACTGCAGCTGCAGGTGTATTATTGATGTACCATAAAACACATTCTACAAATGCGGTTTTGCTAGAGAAATTTTCCTTATAATTCCCGTAAACTTCATTCCTTCACTCACAAAAGCAAAACCTTCTCTCCCACATTTTGGTCTTTCCTCTTTATTCACACAACTCAAATCTCCCTCACTATAAGCCATTTTAAGATATCTTGTTCTGGCAGAGTAATGATAGGCAAAACCATGATTTCAAATTGACCATATATGGGTCATTGTATCACTCCCAGTTGGTTCATCGAATATTTGAAGCCACTGGTTGGAACAATACTCAATGGGAGCTGCAATTATATTTGTTTTTTTCTTGATATGCCCCAGTTTACACCTGTTAGTCTTGACAATGATAGCAACATGGATGCAATATACTTGAATAGCCATTTATTGCCGGCTATACAGATTATACGACGTGCTGTGGATAGTGGAAGTTCTCTTGGCCAAGGTGAAATGAGAGGTGATCAAAATTCCTCCAATAGTGAGTCCAGCCATGGTTGGGATTCAATGCCAAACACGGATAGTGGCGATGAAGATGTTGGTGCGTCTATGTTTGAAGAAGTTGGTGTGTCTATGTTCGAAGATGTTGGTGCGTCTATGTCCGAAGGGCCAAGAGGGAGGTATGTTTACACAAACATCGGACATGCTGATCCTAGTGACACGGATTGTTTCGATGATGTCTCGATAATGTGGAATGGCAATCTGCGCGATATTACAGCAGGTACATGTTTCCGATAAAAGAATGTTGTACAACAAGCTGTCTCTCTTTGGTCTGGTAATCAGGGTGTTGCTTATGGGACCAAAACAAGCACTAAGAAAATTTGGGATGTTTGCTGCATCACCAATACTGCTTCATATCCAGCAAATCTTCGACAAGATACTCCGTGCCAGTGGAGAGCCCGAGCCGTCCATTCAGTTGATGTTGGTGGTTGGAAGATGACTCACTGGGTGGACATGCATAATTGCTTCGGAAATAATGCGGTGCAACAAGCTCGGAATATCACGACCGAAATGATATCCGTTCTAATAATAGGCCACATCGAAGTGAATCCTGAGTACAAAGTTGCGAATATCCGGGTGAATGTTCGTGAAACCTTTAATGTGGACGTGAGCTACAAAAAGGCTTGGCACGGACGAAGAAAAGCGCTGGAGTACATGTCCATGCTCTCATGCCATGGCTGTTTGTCTTCATAGACGTGATAACCCCAATGATCTGGTGGACAAATTTTATACAAGGTCTAAATGGTGTGAACAATATAGTAGTGGTTTTCGACCTGTTCTGGGGAATCCAGCAATGGTTGATGTGGGATGGACACTACTTCCAAATTACACGCGATTTGCACACAATGGAGGAAGGGGTTGTCGTCAAATTCAGCGTCATCGCATGTCGATGGACCATCAAAATAGAAGAGGTGGTAGAGGTGGTGGTCGGAGACGCTGCACTCGATGTAACAGTCCAGGGCATAAGGCTAATAAATGTCCTGAATCTCATCCACGGTCCGATCGAGTCTCCATTAATCAAATATACAATGCTCATGGAGAACGGGATGAACATGATACTAGTTATGATACTAGTGGAGATGAAGAATAATCTTATGTCTTTCTTATGTCTTGTATGATTTAATGTCTTATGTCTTTCTTATGTCTTATGTTTGATTTAGTTATTGTAAGGTTTAATGTCTTATGTTTGATTTAGTTATTGTAAGATTTAATGTCTTATTTCTAGTTTAGTTATTTCCCTTTTAAAAATTTGTATCTATTTCAAACATTAATAATAATAATAATAATAATAATAATGGTTGGAATTTTTTTTTATTTAATTATGATTTAGCATTCAGAGAATGCGGTTATGTTAAACGCATTTCATAAATACGATTTATTTTTATTTTATTACTTTTCTAAAATCGCATTCTCTGAATGCGGTTTTAGTAACCGCATTCTATAAATGCGGTTTATATTTATTTTTATTTTTTAATTAAAAAATTAGTTAATCTCTGTTCGCTTAAATAAATTAGGATTTTTGTGAAACCGCATTCTCTGAATGCGGTTATACTAGTGATTTCCACATATCTAGGTTTACTTTTTTTATTTTTCACACATCTAGGGTTGATACTATTTAGGTATTTCATCCTTATCTGCAGTACAATTTGAGCAAGATTTTGAAGAAAATTGTTCTTTTGCGTTTGCGTTGCTCTATGAAGTTTGCGTTTGGGAATTGGAACCCTAAATCCAAACAATATGTACGGAGTAAAGCGTCTCAACTCCCTCTTCACCGCCGCAGCCGTCTCCCCGTCTTCGATTTTTCCCAGAACCACTTATGATAGGAAAATGCTGCCGCCGGAGCTCTCGAGGAGTCTGCTGAAGCTCACGTGCGAGTCGTCTGCCATGTTTATGTGGTCGAATTAGAGCGTCTCAACTCCACAGCCGTCTCCCTGAAACGTTTTTTCGGCAGCGGTCCTCCGGTTAGATCTACGCACTCCTCTCGCCGACCGTCGGCTCCCGCGGCCACTGCTAGAATCACTTATGAGGGGGAAGTGCTGCCGTCGGAGCTCTCGAGGGATGTGCTGAAGCTCACGTGCGAGTCGTCTGGGGATGACGGCGTCTGCGATGTTTATGTGGTAAGAACTAGTCACAGTTCTAAGGTAACTTGCTGTTGTTTTTGTTGGAATTCGGACAAGTTCGAGTTAATTACTCGTGCAAAAATATTTAATTTTATTGTAATTAAATATTACGAGGTCGATCTACGTCGCGAGTAGATAAGCGTAGTGTATTTATTTTCTCAGAACCGAATTCCGGTGAGTGAGAAATCGATCCTCGAAGTGGCACGCAAAACAATGTAATGTGGGCATATTAATTAGTCAATTAATGATGTCCCACATTGGTTAATTAAACACATTTATCATGGTTTAAATACCTAAGTGATTAAACCTTGTAATAATAAGTGTGTAATAGGGATTGTTGGGATTGTATACTGAAAGCATATACGATTAAGTGTTTTGTACACTGGTCTTCATATATGTGTTGCCACAACAATGCTCGTTGTCTGATAGAACAAACATACAACGAACCATAATATCCTATTATCTCGCCTATAGGGATGACCATATGGTGTGTAGGAGATCACAGAGGATCATATGAGTCATTTGACCTAGCGAGATATAAACAGTATCACAGCTGAGACGGTCCCTAGATAGGCCGTCGGTCTAAGCTGCGGCACATCGATTCATAAGTGGGCTTATCCTAGCTACTTGATGTGTCGGTACATGGTTATGTATTAATGGGATCAACAGTGGGATGTGCCATTCTCATTGACATATGAATGAGCCAGATCCCTAACATACTTCCTATGATCTTAAACCTAACTGAAGGATAAGGGGTACACACAGATTGACCGCACTTTGATTTACCATGGTGGCGAGTCTTACATGTACTCTTATACCCGTATTTTGGGTGTTGGCAATTTGTGTGTGGCCTGCTTAGTCTGGACGTTTAGGTAAGCATATCCGTTTCAGGATGGTGACATTCCCTGAGGAGCTCACAAGGTTCATTATGCTAAACCCTGCAGGTTGAATTATTTAATTCAGGCATAAGTGAAAATGAGTGAGTGGTATTACTCAGGAAATAAGAGATTAATTAATTGTGGCTGATTGTCATAAGCCAAATTAATTAATGAATGTCTAAAATCTTAAATATGTGGATCATGTTAGTTTGGTGCAACCCGTTCCTAATAACGTGGTAATAAAGGGGCGAGTCAGCATTATTACCGTGGTGAAGGTTAAAACAATGTTTTATTAATTAATTATGTCCTGGGTTGAACAAGGAAGAATTAATTAATAAAGAGGGCCCACTTTATTATTTGCATCTGATCCCTGGTCTGGCCCATTAACTGCTCACAGCCCATTAGGGTTAGGGTTTCTCAAAACCCTAACACTATATAAAGGCCTTCTCTCTATCAGATCACCTAGAGATTTTCAGTATAATCAGAAAATTGAGAGAGAGTGGCGGCGGCTATCCAGAGGGAGAAATTGATCGATTTCTCCGGATCTCGGATTCAACTTGGTAGATAATCCTCACCAGATTTCCAAGGAGCAAGGGAACAGATCAGAAGATCAGATCTGTAGGAACCACTGTCCATCGCCGGCGTTCTATCTTAGATCTAAGGTTATTTCATCGTTATTGGCTCCGATCTAGATCTGTAGATCAAACGGTGAAATCAGGTATTCTCTAATCCATCCTCTGCAATTAATATTGTATGACCATGCAAAGGTTCGCATGATTTATTTAATTGAAATTTGTTCCTGGTATCCTAAGAACAATCCTTGGCAAGAAATTCTTTAATGGCAACTCGTGTTGTCCATCATAGACTCAAACCCTACAATTGGTATGAGAGCCAGGTTCATGTTCTTAGGCTCTATCTTGGATAGATTGAAATTAAATGAATATGTATGTTCATGGATGGATTTCATCACGAGAAAATCCATGGTTAGATTTAATAGGGAAAATCATGTAATAGATCTAGATCTAATTTTGTATTTTCTATTTTTTTAAATCTGTAAAAAAATTTGAGATCCGGATGAACGGGAAATGAAGAACGAAGGAGGCGATATTGATTAGGGTTCAGCCACTCCTTCACCTTCAGATCAGCCGCTGGCGGCGACGATGTCGAGCGGCGGCAGCAGGGTGGCGTCGGCAGGCAAAATGCCTGTGGCTGGGCCGCGCCCAGTTTTCTTGGCTGCTGTGCGTGTTTCCGGCGAGCTCCCAGGTTCCGGTGAACCAGCAGCTGGTGCGCAGATGTCCGGCAAGGAAGGCAGCACGGTGGCAGCGGCGAGGGGCGGTGCTGGGCTGACGGCGGCGAGCGGTTTTTCTCTTGCTTCGTGCGCGCGTACACAGCCCTGCGCGGGTCTCCTCCTGCTGGCTCGCGAGCACCTGCTGCGTGTGTCTGCTCCGATGATGGTTGCTGCTGCGACGACCGGAGGTGGAAGGCGTCGCTGACAATGGCAGTGGGGCGCGCAGTCGCGCGCGACGGCATGAAGCAGCTGCGGCGAGCGCGAGCTCGCGTTTCAGAAGCGATTGCGGCGACTCCACGGTGTGGAGCGTTGGCTGGTGACGAGGGCTGAGCAGCGGCGAGGGCTGGCTGTGAGGTCCGACCGCAGGCGGCGGCCGGAAAGGCGGCGCGGCGGGCTGCTCTGGTGGCTGGCGGCTAGGGTTTGCAAACCCTAGGGTTTTGCTCACCCGGGCTGTAGCTCGGGCTTGTTGGCCCGGAGGCGGCCCGCAGTCTGAAAATTAGGGTTTGTGTTGCCCTTTGGGCCTGAAACCCTAATTTGAAGCCCAAATGTTGTTAAAGCAGTTCAAATCAGATTTCAAGTCCAACGGAGGCCCAGTTTGAAGATCTGTACTGAAAAATAAATCTTGTAATAGTTAGATTTAATTATTTTCAGTTGTAATCGCATCTGAGGGGCCACGAGAATTTATTTGTTTATTTATTTATTCTCGTATTGTTGTGATTTATTATTTGCGCACTAGTAAATAATAGGAAGCATGATTATTTGCTTTAATTATTTACTTTTATAAGCATGTTGCAATTTAATTTTTGAGCATGTCTTATGTGATTTATTTTATGTTTTAAATTATGTCTATAAATTCCGGGATCATATTAATTTATGATGGAATTTTGGGTGTGACATAATTTATGGGAACATAAAATAATGTGTGCGCATGAAACCTTTAGAATTAAAAATACTAAGTTGGATTTTGGTTCTTTTCTAACCAAAATCATTAGACCTCCACAATACGACCTCTCATTAGAAGTAAGGCATTTCGAAGCGTAAATGTCTGCTGAAGCAGCTTGCGTTAGAAATAAATTACAAGTTCTAATGCGATGAGGTTTCTAAATAAAACATTTAGCTTAAGATGAGAAGTGGGAGCCTCTAAGCAAACGTCTGCTGAAGCGGCTTGCATTGAGACAACTTTCACTGGTCTCTAAGATTAAACTAAATGAGATAACAAAGGATGTTAAGGGCAGGACGCATGGGTCGAGTACGTATGTCGAATCGCCTTTTAATATCCGGAGTTAGGCTTGTGGTTACTTTGGCTTAGATGTTGCCTGGAGTATAACTCATGAATGATGTCCCTGCTCCGGATAGGTGAACATGGTCTTAAGATCTCCAATATTAATTTCTTTTGCTTAAGATACCTGGCATGTTAAGAAATTAAAGGATCATTTTGGTCTGGTTGAGCGTTTGTTGTAAACGTCTGCTGAAGCAGCTTGCAGTAAATTAGCTTGGGCAATTGGAGGAAGCAAATTGCGTTGTTTTATCTAAAGGTTCTATGCATATTTGTTTCAATTGTTCGTAGTATGTGCTTACTTTAATTCGTTTATTTGTTTTCAGATATGTCTATTATTGCATCGCTCATCAATTCAATCGTTCACAATTCATTGACTGGTCCGAATTTTCCTGGATGGAAAAGTGACATTGTCAAGCTCTTAGATTCATTTGGACATTTGTTTGTTTTGCAAACTCCCTGTCCGAGTTCGTCGACTGATACATCTTCTGATGAGGAGCGTGCACAGTATCACATGTGGGTGTGGTCGAATGGCATGGCCAAACAATATATCTTAGCTGGTATGTCAGATGCACTGCGTCCTCGTTATAGTGATGTATGGCTTGCGCGTGACATACTACAACGTCTTGACGTAGCATATGGCGTACTCGATGGACATGCTGATCCAGTCTTATCAAGCGTATTGTAAGACAGAAAATGGGTCAGAACTGTTCGGTACGTGAACATGTGGAATCGCTCATCCAGCTCATAGATGAGTACACATTAATGGGTGGTCAAATTGACAATGATGTCAAAATTGACTTGATACTCAACTCGTTACCGAAGTCATTCGATGACTTTAGAATTTCTGTTGAGAAAAACAAGAGTGAGTATACTGTTCACAGTCTGCTCAAGGATCTTGTATCAACAGAAGCTTCTTCAGTCTTTTCTGTGAGTCACTCTGTTTTGCTTCTGAGTCGAAAGAGTGATGTCAAAGGAAAGAGGAATGAAGGAAGCAGTGGGAGTAGTCTTGCCTTATCAGTTCATTCCAGATCTCTTGCTAAAAGTTCTTCTAAATCGCGTCGTAATGACATGAAGAAGAAGAATGGTAAAGGAGAGAACAAAGGAAAGAAAGATAACAAGAAGGACAAATGTTTCAAGTGTGGCAAGAAGGGACACTGGAAAGTAAATTGTCCAAGTTTGTTAACTAAGGGACAAGGTACGTCATCTTTTGCATTGCTTGTTGAAACATGTTTTAGTATCGGTTTTCTACTCCTTAGATGGTAGTGGTAACTGAGATCACTAATCGTGTTTGCTACACTTTGCAGGGAATCAAGCTTAACGCTTGAAGATGGCGGGATTACCATCTCCAAGATTGATGCTGGAAGTTGCTACTTCAGTTGATGGAGATTTTACTTTGAGTTTATGTTAAAACCTCTGTTTTAATTCAAGTTTCTGAAGAGATGTTGTTTTGGTTTTGATAAATATATTTTTCATCCATTGGATTATCAGTTATTCGATAGAGTTTTTCTATCATAATGAATAACAGTGTTTTCTATTATGGATGATTGTCTCTTCATTACTTGATTACATAAACTGTCAGTGTTCTAAGGTATAATGTTAAAGAATCTCTATAGAGATAGGTTACATCAGTCTAAGTAGTTTTAAGTAATTCATGGAATTATGGATTCAATCCATGTATTCCCAAGAATGGTACTTATGACAACTACTTAGAGGTTTAAGATGTTAACCAAGGCCTTTTAATAGACGATTGTATCTCTATAGGTTATTTTGTGTTTGCTCTGGTTTGCTTGTTTGAGTCTACTTCCGCAGTTGTCTTAACATGCATTGATACTGTAATCATTTAAGATTTGGATATGTTTATCTAGTTCACTACAAGTCTTTGTCTCTTGCTTTAATCAAGAGCGTTCAAGACTAAGGTAGAGAATAAGTTAAACAAGACCGTAAAAACATTATGGTTTATTCATAATGGTGTATCTTAAGTGATGGGTTCTACAGTATCTGGCAGAGCAAAGGGATTGCATCCCAGTTAACTACACATATTATTCCTCGATTGGGATAGTATAGGTAAAACGAAATAAGATTCTTTAAAAGTTTATAAGTTATGCTAGCTTTGCCAAATTTTCGTTTTCGGGAAAGAGCGCCAAAAGCAGTTGTGTGTTTGCTTAATCTAGTACCTTCTATATCAGTTTCAAATACCCTAGGGTTAGGGTTTCTCAAAACCCTGACACTATATAAAGGCCTTCTCTCTATCAGATCACCTAGAGATTTTCAGTATAATCAGAAAATTGAGAGAGAGTGGCGGCGGCTATCCAGAGGGAGAAATTGATCGATTTCTCCGGATCTCAGATTCAACTTGGTAGATAATCCTCACCAGATTTCCAAGGAGCAAGGGAACAGATCAGAAGATCAGATATGTAGGAACCACTGTCCATCGTCGGCGTTCTATCTCAGATCTAAGGTTATTTCATCGTTATTGGCTCCGATCTAGATCTGTAGATCAAACGGTGAAATTAGTTATTCTCTAATCCATCCTCTGCAATTAATATTGTAGGACCATGCATAGGTTCGCATGATTTATTTAATTGAAATTTGTTCCTGGTATCCTAAGAACGATCATTGGCAAGAAATTCTTTAATGGCAACTCGTGTTGTCCATCGTAGACTCAAACCCTACAGGGATGTCGTATGACAGCCCCGTGCTCCTACGCGCGCGCCGCCGCCGCAGACCACCTCAGCCTCAGCGAGGCCGCAGGCCGAGCGCCCGCGCTCGCGCCTCTCGGTCCTGGTCCTGGACCTGGATCTTGGCAATTGGTTTTTGGGTGGTCTTTGGGCCTCGGGCTTTGGGTTTGGGCTTGGCCCGAAAGTACCTTATCTTTTTGGTGACTCAACGGGTTGACTGGGCTTGCTTATCTGGCCCAGTAGTATGACGTGGATCCTACGTGTGTGTGACATGGCGAGCATGTTAGCACGTGACGTGTCTGCGGGAGTTACAGAAATGTGCTGGAATTCAATCAGCACGTTCCCGAGATGTGCGCGCCGTAACCGTCCGATCCGGGAGACATGCGTCGTAACCACCGTCGGTCTTCAAGTCTCCAGCACGCTCCCCAGGTGGTGGACTGCCTATAAATAGGCATCCCCAGGCCGCATACAAATTACTTCCGAAGATAGCTTTTTGTTGCTTTTCACCTGAGGATTTTTTGTTGCTTTTCACCTGAGATTTTCCACATGCCAACTCTGCCCTGCTTCACTCCTGTTCGCCGAAGCTCTGTCGATTGTGGTGCTGCCTCGACCGCGACGAAGCCGTTTTACCTTTGGGGACAGACCGCCTGTTTTCGAGCACTACAGAGGCGTAATCTAACTTGCGGGAAGAGTTCGCTCGACTCGGCTGGAACAATTTTCATTCTATTTCTTTAGTTGTTGTTCGTACTTTGTTCGTGTACTTTTACCATCGTTTACTTGTGTATCTCAGATTTTGTACCTACTTTTTACAATCGCAAGACAGATTAACTTTATTATCTGGGATGGCTGACGACTTGAAAAACAACAACAACACCGGTGGTGTGCCCGGCTATGATCCTTCTGCTCCGTGCCTTCCTCCCAATGCTCAAGCGGAGAAGCCCTCCAAATTCACCGGCGTTTATTTCAAGACATGGAGGCAGAAGATGTTGTTCTACATCACCACATTGGGGCTCGCCAACTAATTGAAGGAGGACAAGCCCGAGTGTGCTGATAATGAGCCGGACCGCCAGAAGCGTGTCGCCTTCGACAACTAGTGCCATGGGGATTTCTTATGTCAAAATTTTATTTTAAATGCTTTAGTAGATCCCTTGTATGCGGTGTACGCAAATTTAGAAACGTCAAAAGAACTATGGGAAATGCTAGAGAAGAAGTACCAAACTGAGGACGCGGGTACTAAAAAGTATGTCGTGGCCAAGTATTTGTCGTACCAGATGGTAGACAATAGATCGGTTGTAGAACAAGTGCAAGAATTTCAATTGATCTTGCACAACGTTCAAGCCGAAGGGATGATGCTTCCCGATGCTTTTAATGTGGCTGCGGTCATAGAAAAGCTACCCCCTTCTTGGAAGGACTTCAAGAGTTACCTTAAGCACAAGCAAAAGGCTATGACTCTTGAAGATTTGATTGTCAAACTTCGGATTGAAGAAGACAATCGAAGGCCTGACCCTAGATTGAGAGCTATGGAGGCTAAGGCCAATTTGATGGAGCGTGGTGGTCCATCAAAGAAACACAAGAGGCCTACCCAATCAAGGCCTACCCAATCGAACAAGGGCGTTGTGATCAAAGAGCCTAAGTTCAAGGGTGACTGCTACAATTATGGCAAGCCTGGCCACATGGCTAATCAGTGCAAGAAGCCCAAAGCTAACGACAAGGGCAAATGAAAGATATATAACTACAACGTCGAACCCGATAATGATTGGGAAGACGACTTATGTGGTGTTGTCTCAGAAGTTCACCATGTGGACAATCCAAGGGAGTGGTTCGTTGATACGGGTGCAACGTGTCATGTACCATCCGAAATGAATGTCTTCTCTTCCTAAAAAGCTGTTGAAGGAAGAAAGCTTCACATGGGCAACCAAGCCTCGTCTGATGTGGCTGGAGTTGGAAATGTGGTCCTAAGGCTCACAAGCGGAAAGAACCTCACCTTGAAGGATGTGCTGCATGTCCCGGACATCCGAAAGAATCTAGTGTCAGGCTCACTTCTTGTAAACAATGGTTTTAAACTTGTTTTTGAGTCTAAAAAGTTTATTTTGTCCAAGTTTGGAAAGTTCCTTGGCCGGGGTTACCTTGCCAACGGACTTTTCAAAATGAATGTAATGGCACGGCGCCAAGCCGAAAAAGGTATCAATAAAGGCGAATCTTCTTCTGCTTACTTGATTGAGTGCTCTGATTTATGGCATATTAGATTAGGACATGTAAATCTAAATGCTATAAAAAGATTAATGAATCTAAACTTGTTGAAAGTGACTGATTTTAAACAAACAAAATGTGAAGTTTGTGTTGAAGCAAAAATGGCAAAGTTACCATTTCAATCAGTCGAAAGGAGCACTAAGCCTCTAAAATTAATTCACACCGATTTGTGTGATCTAAAGTTTGTGCAAACTAGAGGTGGAAAGAAGTTTTTCATAACTTTTATTGATGATTGCACAAGATATTGCTATCTTTATTTACTTCGAAGTAAAGATGAAGCAATAGAAGCTTTCAAAAATTACAAAATGGAAGCAGAGAATCAATTGAGCAGTCGAATCAAAATGATTCGAAGTGCGAGGTGGAGAATATGTCGCTCCGTTTGAAGAACTCTGTGCTGCTGATATGTGCGTAATTTGCATGATTTTTGGGGTTTGAATTGAATGAATTCATGAGGATTAAGTACACAAATCACACACATATCTCTTCTTTTCATTGATTTTCCTTCACTTGGTGTTCGGGAGTTGTTTTGAGTGTGCAGGGCATGAAAAAGGGCTAAAAACTGGAGTTTTGGAGCTAAATTGAGGCCAAGGGCGAAGCACATCCCGTTAGGGACACACACCTCCCGTTCGGGACAAGAAAAGCATGAAATTGTCGAAAAGTCGAAGCCGGTCCCGTTCGGGACGGTTTGGTCCCGCTCGGGACCCTGGCTCGGGAGGCACCTGTGGCGTTCGGGATATGGAAGTTTGGCGTGAATTCGAGAGGACAGTTTGAGGAGCCGTAGCAGATCCCGTTCGGGACCACGTCGTCCCGCTCGGGATCGGTCGGGATTTTTGGGCGATTAACTCTTCTCCTCCCGCTAGGAATGGAATTTTTCAAAGGAGAATTCCGTTCGGGATGGAATAACTGAAGCTGCGGGTTTCACAACTATAAAAGGCCAAGGGATTTTACAAAGAAAGGGTTCGACTTTTGAAAACCCTAGAGAGACTAAGGCACGAGTTAGCAGCGATTTTCACCTCCCAAAGTTGGAAATTGAAGGTGGAAGGAAGGATTCGAAGTTAGATTGAAGATTCATCATTAAATCCTAAGCTTCCTTATTCTCCTTTCTCTTCTATGATCTACTTTGTGGTTTTGACGATTTCCATTGTAATTATGAGTAGCTAAACTCATTGTTGAGGATTTGGATGTGATTGGGATTGATTTGAATATTGTTTGGATTTGAATAATTGAAGTTTCATAGGTTTGATTATTATTGTGAGTTTGATTTGTGTTCCTTTCATGATTGATCACCATGTGTTGGAAATTATGCCTCAATGAATTAACTTGATAGGTTTGTGCATTAGAGGGGATTGCAATAATAATTAGGTATTATTTCACTTAGAAGATAGGTGAATTGGTATCTAGGTCAATGTGTTTGTGAGCTTTTGGGAGTTAATTGAGATTAATATACCTAGACTTAGGTTGAGATTGAAATTAATCGACGGTTATTGCACCGGTACTAAGGGTTGTAACTAGAATTTGTTGAACCGACTCATTCTATCTATTGAAATTGGTTCGTAAGAGTGACAAGTCCAAACATATTCATAATCTACCCCCAATCCATCCTATATTCCTCAACCGTTTTCTTTTGGAATTTACTTAGTTGAATTAAATTTTATTTAATTGCTTTTAATCGGTAATTGCATGTTAGATAGTGGGAATTTGATATTCAAAGTTATTTTATCACATCTAGATATTAGGTTTCAAAATCACACTTTTACTTAAATAACGGGTGAATTGAGTCTTCGTGTTCGATAATTTTTACTTGATAAAAATATTGCAATCAAGTTTTGGCGCCGTTGTCGGGGACTCAAGTTGTAGGTCGTTATTTGATATTAGGAGATTTAAAAGCTTGGTAGTCTAGGTTTATTTCATTGTTACTAAATTGAAGTCCTTGTTGGTGCAGGTTGTGCATGATTACAAGGGCCAAGGCAAAGAAAATACAAGAACAGGCAGAGCAGGTAGTCGTGAAAGAAGACATGGGTGATGATATTCCAAGGAACGACAGACAGTTGATTGAGGATCTACAGAGGCAACTGGAAGAAGTCCGGAACCAAGTTAACAATCAGGGAGGACGTGAGCGAAGAGAGGAGAGGAGAAATCCTCTCAACAATCTATTCCGACCGCAGAGAGGAGAATCTAATGAGGGATTCAATGTGCGAACGGACGCTACTCAATTCGAGATCAAACCGCAGCTCGCCCAAATGGTTCAAAGGAATCAACCTGACGGGTTCGTAGTACCCGGTCAAGAAAAGAAGGTCTGTAAATTGATAAGATCCTTGTACGGTCTAAAACAAGCGCCCAAGCAGTGGCATATAAGGTTTGACAACGCAATGTTGGCAAACAGGTTCAAGTACAACGAGTGTGACAAGTGTGTCTACTGTAAAGGTACCTTTAACTCCTTTGTTATTATATGCCTTTATGTAGATGACATGTTGATTATGGGAAATAGTCAACAAGTAATCGTTGATACTAAAAGAATGTTGAAGCGAAACTTCGACATGAAAGACGTGGGTGTAGCTGATGTGATCCTCGGGATCAAAATCATGAAAAGAACTGATGGAATTGTTCTGTCACAATCTCACTATGTCGAGAAAGTGCTTAGAAAATTCAATGCTTATGATAGTTCACCAGCAAAAACACATCTGGAACTCAATGTTCATCATAGCAAGAACCGAGGTGACCCTGTAGCTCAAGAGGAGTATGCAAAGGTCATTGGTAGTCTGATGTATCTGACTAACTGTACTCGACCAGATCTTGCTTATTCGGTGAACAAACTGAGTAGATACACGAGCAATCCAAGTAAGGAACACTGGAAAGCTCTTGTGAGAGATTTGAGATACTTAAAGTATACTCTTAACTTAGGGCTACACTACACTAGATTTCCACCTGTACTTGAAGGGTACTGTGATGCCAATTGGATCTCCGACACCAATGATTCACATTCTACGAGTGGATATGTGTTTACGATCGGTGGGGGGCAGTCTCGTGGAAATCTACGAAGCAAACGTGTATAGCCCGCTCCACAATGGAATCTGAGTTCATAGCTTTAGATAAAGTTGATGAAGAAGCTGAATGGCTTCGTCACTTCCTTGAAGATATTCCTTGTTGGATCAAACCAGCGCCCTCAGTGATGATTCACTGCGACAGCCAAGCAGCTATTGGTCGGGCACTGAACAACATGTATAACAATAAGTCGAGACATATTCATCGTCGACATAATACTGTTAGGCAATTGATCTCGAACGGGGTTATCTCTATTGAATATGTGAAATCAATAGATAACCTAGCGAATCCGCTAACCAAAGGGTTAAACCGAGATCAAATGTAAAAATTGCTAGAGGGAATGGGATTAAAATCCACAATTTAAAACGAGTATAATGGACACCCAACCTAGGTGATTGGAGATCCCAAGAACTAGGTTCAATGGAAAAACTAAGCTATACAAGTTCGAGTGAAAACACATAATCCTTCCCTTCCCTAGGTAAGCAAACTTAGGTGTTTTAAGCCTGCATGTGGTATAGGTTAAGTCAATCGACTTTTAATGACTCCTGAAAACCACGCAGTGGTTGAGTACGGCAGGATACTCTTAAATAGGAAGTCACCTATATAAGTGGAAGTGAGGGCCGCTTCAAATGAACATTTATGAATCCAAAGGGGTTTTCCATGGCCCGTAATGGAAACAAACGTGAGAACGGATGGAGTTTGAAATATTACTGTTTCAATGTCGTTGTCTAGGTACACACGACGGAGGGTTAGTTCAAGGTTTTTACCACTAAGCCACCAGTGTATCCGATGATGTTGAAGATGAAAGGTTCAAGGCCACAAGCTACCTATTCGTGTGCATTAACGTTTCTCGAGGACGGAGTTGGCTCTGCATTTCATGCATAGGGCATTTCCACTCATGGGGGGATTGTTGGAATCCGGACAAGTTCGAGTTAATTACTCGTGCGAAAATATTTAATTTTGTTGTAATTAAATATTACGAGGTCGATCTACGTCGCGAGTAGATAAGCGTAGTATATTTATTTTCTCAGAACCGAATTTCGGTGAGTGAGAAATTGATCCTCGAAGTGGCACGCGAAACAATGTAATGTGGGCATATTAATTAGTCAATTAATGATGTCCCACATTGGTTAATTAAACACATTTATCATGGTTTAAATACCTAAGTGGTTAAACCTTGTAATAACAAGTGTGTAATAGGGATGTCGTATGACAGCCCCGTGCTCCTACGCGCGCGCCGCCACCGCCGCCCGCCTCGGCCATCGGCCTCAGCGAGGCCGCAGGCCAAGCGCCCGCGCCCGTGCCCCGACTCCGGGTTCGGGTTCGGTCCGATCCTTGTCCTGGATCTTGGCAATTGGTCTTTGGGCCTCGGGTTTGGGCTTGACACGAAAGTACCTTATCTTTTTGGTGACTCAACGGGTTGACTGGGCTTGCTTATCTGGCCCAGTAGTATGACGTGGAGCCTATGTGTGCGTGACAGGGCGAGCATGTCAGCACGTGACGTGTTTGCGGGAGTTACAGAAATGTGCTCCGGGAGACACGCGTCGTAACCGCCGTCGGTCTTCAAGTCTCCAGCACGCTCCCCAGGTGGTGGACTGCCTATAAATAGGCATCCCCAGGCAGCATACAAATTACTTCCGAAAATAGCTTTTTGTTGCTTTTCACCTGAGGATTTTTTGTTGCTTTTCACCTGAGATTTTCCACCTGCCAACTCTGCCCTGCTTCACTCCTGTTCGCTGAAGCTCTGTCGACTGCGGTGCTACCTCGACCGAGATGAAGCCGTTTTACCTTTGGGGACAGACCGCCTGTTTCCGAGCACTACGGAGGCGTAATCTGTCTTGCGGGAAGAGTTCGCTCGACTCAGCTGCAACAGTTTTCATTCTATTTCTTTAGTTGTTGTTCGTACTTTGTTCGTGTACTTTTACCGTCGTTTACTTGTGTATCTCAGATTCTGTACCTACTTTTTACAGTTTAGATTTTTTATTTTTTAATTCATTTTATTTTATAATTATTTTCTTATTTATTTATACTTTTTCTTATTTTTATAATATTATTCTAAAATATTATGATAATTATATTATTTTATATATGTTATTATAATTATATATTAATCTTTTAATATATTATAATATTGTTATTATTAAACTATTCATTTATTTTTTTATCTTAATTTATATTTTATAAAACAAAATAGAAGATAAATATATTATTTATTTATTTTAATATGATTTTATTCTATTGTTTTTATTATTAAATTAATTATTATTTGTATAATATTTTAATTATCTTATAAACCTATAAATTTAAAAAATCAATCTATCTGAATTAAAAATGATTACCAAACTCATTTCATAAACCAAACATCGTAATTGAGAATGATTCCCTCAAAACAAACCCATGCACATTCCCTCTATTATCAAACATATACTCAAAGTGATTCCCGACAGTTAAACTAAACTCCTCCTAAGACTTTTTACAACACTTCATGTTTAATGTTTCATAAATAAGAAAAACGAGATTAAAGACAAAGAAAAATAAAATAAGACTAGGAGTTGAGAATGAGAAAGAGCCATTTTTTTTTCTTTTCATTATAGTTTTCAAATATTATCTATATATATGTCAAATTCCTAATTGGAATTCTATAAATCTCAAATAAAGTTTCGAACAAGATAAATTATAACAAAAGAATTAATTATAAAAAAATGTAAATATTATTAAGTTAACATTAATTAAATAAGGAAAAACTAAAACAATAATTTAACTATATTTATTTCTTTAAATTATATTTTGAACCCTTTTAAATTCAATAATAGTTTAAAGGAAGATAAATCATTACGATATTGTTAATTATTATCAAATACAATTTTTTATTAATCATATGATTAATAAATATAAACATAATAGTAATACTTAAAACTAGTTATGTAAAAGCGGGCAACTACGATTTTAATTATTCTCCTAACAGATATGTTATAAATAAAATAGAATTAGAAAAATAAAAGTTATAGCGGAGATAAACATATAAAAAATTAAAAAAACTGAGAGAACAATTTACAGAAATAAATACAAATAAATTTTTATAAACATTATTTAAATTATATATTACCAAAATGAGGGGGCATATAACAGTTGGAGAGAAAGTGCAGTTGCAGTGCGTACGTAGAAGGAGCGAGAAAGCTGCAAAAGAAATGAGTTTTGCGTTGGTACCTGCAGTGCGATCCGAGCAGATTTTTGAACAAAATTGCTCGTTTGAGTTTGCGTTGCTCTATGAAGTTTGCATTTGGGAATTGGAACCCTAAACCCAAACAATATGTACGGAGTAAAGCGTCTCAACTCCCTCTTCACCGCCGCAGCCGTCTCCTCGAAACGGTTTTTCCGCAGCAGTCCTCCGGTAAGATCTACGCGCTCCTCTCGCCTTCCTACGGCCACTGCCAGAAACATGCATAAGAGGAAAGGGCTGCCGCCGGAGCTCTCGAGGAATGTGCTGAAGCTCACATGTGAGTCGTCTGCGCGTGGCGGCGTCTGCGATGTTTATGTGGTCGGAACTTGTCACGTTTCTAAGGTAAATTGCTGTTGTTTTGAGCTTTTCTTAATTGTTCTTGATTGTACGATTTTCAAGCTGTTTCATTTATAATTTCAATTCATTTCACCCTGATTAACGCAATAGCTTAATTTTATTATATTTTTCATCAACAGGAATCTAGCCAAGAAGTTAAAGCCGTCTTAAAATTCTTGAAACCGCAGGTGCTTTTCTTTAGAAAGTTGGAAGATTTAACAAAATAATTTTTAGAATGTCATATTCTCTCTTTTTCTTTATCTCTCTCGAATGTAGCAATGGTATGCCTATTGCAGGTTGTTTTCTTGGAACTGTGTTCTAGTCGCATTGGTTTTCTTCTGCTTCAAAACCTCAAGGTTGGCCTGTATTTGTATTTTTGTCTTATCAGTAGCAGTAGAATTAACTTGTGGAATTTATTACTATCAATTAGTTAGAAATAATCATAAAGTTATTGCAGTTGTAGAGCTAAGTATTTTGCATTTTCAATGGTTTCATTAAAACGTACATGCACGCATAGTGCGGGAAGTTAGCTTCCTGTGAGGTTATAAGAACTTCAAGCTACTTTCATGGCCCCACATTACTTTCTTTGATTTTCAATGGTTTCATTAAAACGTACATGCATGCATAGAAACTCCTGTTGAGGAGAGTGTTAGCAAAACAAATTATTGTGAACTTCGGTTTTAAGTCCAAGAGGCCACTCTATAAGACAAGGTGACATCCTCATGGTATTGAATAGGTTTTAGGTAAATCAATGTCTGGAGCAAATTCACGATAAAAGGATTGTCTAAAGTCTAGGTATGGGTAACGGTGGTATGCATGTGTTCTGGAAGCAATATAAACTGGAACAGAGCGCTTCAACCTTTCTGTTTTAAAATGTGGGGTCATTTAAATTTTGGATTTTCTGATTTATAAGTATATGAGTTTTGGCGCCTGAATTTTCTTCGTTCTACATCCTTAACCTTGGCTAGAAATCCTCTACCTTGCAGGAGTTTCTAATACCTTATTCACTTCCTGATATTTTTCTTTTATATGGTCTTGAGTAAGTGCAGTAAACTCACAATTAAACCTGGTTTTTTAGGTTGCAACCAAGGAAGAAATGGAGAATATGTTGGAGAATATGTTGAAGAAAAAACATAATTTATTTCAGATACTTTCCCACTGGCGTGTTGCCAAGGCATGATTCTGTTATTCATTACGCTGACATATAAGAGAAACAATCTTTTTAGGCTTCTTCATCAACTCCGAATAAATTTTGCAACATGATAGTCATATCTGCAATTCTTCTACCACAGGTTGCCAGTGAACTTGGGGTTGTGCCCGGTGCAGAGTTTCTTGTGGCATATGAAGAAGCTAAGAAATATGGCGGAAAGGTTATGCTTGGTGATCGAGATATTGATGTAAACTACTTCTCTTCCTTGAAAAGTTTGAATAGTTTTTGCTGCTGCAACTTCTTCAACCTGCATTGTAGTTCTATTGTTCATTCTGAAAAGCATTTTTTTAAAAAAATGAAAAGCATTCTACTCTGGCTGTGGGTATTGCTTTTTCTTTGAAATAGTAATATCACTTCATCGAGAGATCAAGTTGCATTATGCCTTTCCATTGCTCATATGCAGAAATTATTCTAACAGACCAAATATGAAGCCTTTATTGTTTATTTCCAAAGCTCTTTTTGTCTCATCTATCTAAACTTTTCTTCTACATGTCTGCACACCCTTTGCAACTACATTCTAAAGCTTACTGCAGATTTTCAGTTCCAAGTTTGTTTTTTCTTTGGTAGCTTACATTGCGGAGGACATGGGCCAAGATGCCTCTTTGGCACAAGACAAAGTTACTATTTCTACCTTTTTTCTCGCCAATCCTTGAAAATCTCCCTAAAACTCTCGCCGAGATGGTATACTTCCTTTCCTTATAAACTGATAGATTATATCTGCATTACATCTGGGAAAGTCAGTTTAAATATATGACTTGAGCAGTAATAACTAATAGGTAGTTTGTTCCTCTATGTAGGTGAAGGAAATGAATGATGCTGACGTGATAACTCGCTTAATTCAGGAGTTGAGTAAGCACTTTCCCACTGTTGTGGAAACCATCGTCCATGAGCGTGACCAGTTACTGCTCCAATCCTTTTGAACCAACTTTCTTCTTCTTCATCTTCCCATTCTATGCTTTCTAGTACTGCTTGCTTGACTGTTTTCATTCCATATATAGATATATGTCAGCGACGTTACTGAAAGTAGCACGTGAGCATACTTCAGTGGTAGCAGTTGTGGGAAAGGGCCATCTACCAGGAATCCACAAGAACTGGAAACAACACATTGAGGTAAAGAGTTTGCCATTTCTTGATTATATAGGCGTGCATTTGTCATTTTAAACATATAAACTTTTTTTTTTTTTCAAAGATATAAACTTGATGTGCTTGAATGCTTCAGCTGAAGGAACTACTTAGCATGCCTTCTGAAAAGAATACAATGACAGTGGGTAAAATGGTGAGTGGCATTGGAGCAACGGTTGCAGGGGTTGCCATCATTTGTGGCATTTATCTCTCTATCAAGAAATAGCCTCCTAATTTTTCTAACTATTATCTAAGATTAATAGTGTTTTCTTCTTTCAAGATATGATTATGTCCCTTTAGTATTGGGGCATTCCATAATCTGTTTTATTAGTTTTTTATTTTTATTTTTTTATCCATCAGTAATTGAAAAATATGAAATAAAATTCTCTAGTTGCTTATAGTTAGACATATATTTCCTCCCCCCCAAAAAAAAATCTAAAATTGAAATATGTTTCAAGTTCTCCAAAACCAAATGTGAACCCCAAATCAGAAGACCAAACAATTAAAAAATCCCTGTATACAGAATTGGTATCGAGTCGTACGATTTAAAAGAGAGCAAATAAGTATAAAAAATGAGAGCTCACAAATATGAATCGGTGCAGAAGGTAGAATAAGAAATGAGGGCTTTGGAATATTTGATGCATTTCACAGATAAGACGATTTTTTTTTTAAAGATCATCTGAAACAATTCATATATATATATATATATATAGAGTAGTGTTCATTTCCAAACTAAGTGTTTGTGAATGAACAATGACCTATAATCTAATCATTAATTTTTTGAATTTGATGGTTATAATAATGACACGTGGCAGTCATTAAATTTATTTATTT
>JAPKLW010000636.1:250030-284178 GCA_026898455.1 Plectranthus barbatus | reverse complement strand
CGATTGATCGAACCACTATAAATCCTTTTGTCATTTATCAGTTTTCTGCATTACATTCAGATTTAAAACCCAGCACTCAAGTGCTGGTGTATATTCTGAAACTGGTATATAACTGTGCAAACTCGGCTAAATATTCTAAGTATTCATTCACCAGCTGACCAGTTGTCAGCTGAGTACTTAGTAACCAGCACCAGCTGACCAGTTGCCAGTTGTCAGCTGAGTGTAAGTATTGTGCAAGAAACTATTAATATTATTTCCGCTGCGTAACGTTTAAACTCTGAAAAACCGGGACCGTAACGTTTAAACTCTGAAAAACCGGGACCAACAATGGTGCTGGCCTGAAGATCTCAAGGACGAAGCTCGCCGTCCCCGGAGGAGAGTGATCAGTGAGGTGGCGAAGATGGATCAGTGACGTGAGGTTGCAGAAGAGGAAGCAGGACAAAGAAGCGAGCTTGCTGCGGTGAAGATCACGTCCAGCGGCAGAGTTGGAGGCGATTGATTGCAGGCGAAGCTGCGGTGTTGTCTCGGGTCAGCGGAGGTGCGGTTCAGTGGTGTAGATCGACATCTAAAGAATCGGCAGATTTCGGGTTGCGGAGCTACTACGAGCTGTTGATGCGAGAAACTGCTGCGTGCATCCGACAGTCGTCCATATGGCATTGCTGTGCACGGAAATGATGAAGGAAGCCAGCGGTCGAAGGTGATAGCTGTTGAGAATTAAGATGCTGCGGCGGAAATGACGGGGAGCCGTGGAGGCTGTGGCACTTGGCATTGCGGCAGAGAAGGCGATGGTGTGCTATCAAAAGCGGCTGACATGAGGAAAATCGAATGGGGGCGGCAGAGGTGATTGCGGCAGCTTGCTGCGGCTCACCGACGTCGTTCGCACCAAATGGTGGTCTCAACAGTAGTGAAGGCAGTGTTGAAGGCGACCGATTTCAGGCAAAGCTGCGGCAGGCTGTTGCAGACGTGGCGCTGTGATTGCCGACGGTGGGAAGCTGTTTGAATGCTGCGGCGGAAGCGGACCAGCGAAGTGGTATCGAGAGACGCCTAAGCTGGGGCAGATTCCAGTTTGGAGTGAATCTTCAATAGCTGTCTGATCACCAGTGCGGTGGGTGGCCAGATGTTGAAGGAAGCGCTACAGGCAGAGAGGAGTGAGCAGAAAGTGGCTGCGGCGATAGGCGTGTGATGGAGTAAGTGATGAAGGAGCAGGCTAGATGAGAGTCGTCGGAAGAGTCAAAGGAAGACAATCCTAATTCTACCAAAATTCATTTAGCCCAGCAAACAATTACAATTCATCATCTTCAATGTGGCAGCCCAATTCCAAACTTCATAGGCCCGATAGAATTTAATTGAGGTGTCCATTATTAAAATTGGGAATTTAACTCTCAAATACATGAGCCCAACAAATTTAATTGAGGCCCAGAATAACTTGATTCATTTTTTTCATTTTTTTTAAAATCAAGAAGCCTAACGATTTTTTTTTTATTTTTTATCTATTTATTTTTTTTGGCAGCAACATAATTTGCTTGAAGGATGTACTATTTCCAAGAAGTTGATAATGTGAATTTCGAGGTTATACAAGAAATACCAAAATGGAGGTGGCAGAACTTCGATAGCGGAGGGAGGAATTCCAAAGAATATATGTGGGTGATATTTACAAAGTTGAGGCATCATCCATGATCATGATTGGGGCGAAATGATAGTTCAAGATGGCAAAGACTCCATGAAAGTTTTTGGATGACAATAATGGTGATCCTCAATGGTAGAGAATATTCCAACTTTAAGAAAGAGAAGATTGAATCTTGTGAAACTTTATTGAAGAGATTCATTGAAGGGAGCCATTAAAGAAATCAATTGAAGAAATTCAACCATGAGAGGAATTCATCTTTTTTTTCACCGAGTTAAGGCCTCTGTCATTGATCGCATGCACCGATTTCCACTGCAAAAGTTTCCATCACGTGAAGATTCAAGGCGGAGAAGATTGTCTCAATTAGATGAAGACCTCATTTGCCATCAAAGGAAAGCATCAATCTTTTATCGAAAGAAGATTCCAGTTTTGATGAAGGAGAACCTTAACCTTGGTCACATGTAGAAGTTGTAATTAAGCTCAAAGATGACAAGACAAAGCTTTCGAGGTGTACAAGCGGCTTTAAACAAGTCTCGTATATTCCCCCAACGCGCTTTCAATGAGTATTTATGATTCCTTTATGTTTTGTGACTCTTCCTACTTGTGTTGTACGCTTTCCATTTCTCGAATGCATGCGTTAGCATTGCACCATGACAAACATGAATTATGACTGAACTTAGAAAACTAAGCTGCCTGCGTACCCTTGAAAGGGATCAAGTCAAAACGTAGTTCATAGGAATTGAATTGTGATTTTGGTGGGTGGGTGCCGTGCACAGTTTATACTCATGTGGGCCAGGAGTGACTATTCTTTAACTACTGTTGACAAAGTAGGTGTTTAATACTTTAACCACATAAAACACGTATGGTGGGATAAAGATAGTTTAACCACAATAACTTAACTTTTTGGTGGGAATAGTTAGTAGTTTAGCCACGTACACTTTCATTGGTGGTTACCGTACACAGTTTATACTCGTGTGGGTCAGGAGTAATGTGCAGTTTAGGCTCGTGCGTCAAGGAGCTCTTTTTTTTGTAAATGATTTTTTCCTTTTTATTTTTGTTTTTCTACCTTTTTCATTTTTTCTTATTTTTTCATTTTTTTGTTTTTTTCCCTTTTTTTTTTTGCTTTTTCTCGTTTTTTTTTTCAATTCTTTTCTACTTTTTTTTTTTTGGTTTTTCTACTTCTTTTCCCTTTTTTTGTTTTTCATTTTCATTTCTTTTTTTGTTTTTCATTTTCATTTCTTTTTTTTGTTTTTTCTTTTTCTCATTTTTTTTTCCAATTCTTTTCTACTTTTTTTTTAGGATAGTAGCGCTTCAAGAACTTTCCGTTTATCGGACCAACTCTCACATGATCTTGAGAGACTAACATATAAGCACCATTTGTGTAGACTTCTTTGACAACATATGGGCCATCCCATCTTGAAACGAACTTATTACCGACACGATGCGTGGTAATGATTGGCCTTCTCACGGCAAGCACCAAATCTCCAACTTAGAAGGATCTCGCTCGTACTCTCTTATTAAAAGCTTTTGACAGACGTGCTTGATAGCACTCGAGTCGTTGTTGCGCTTCTAATCTTTTCTCATCTAAAGCTTCCGACTCTTGGAGACGCAATCGAGCGTTCTCTTCCTCAGTCAGCCCTTCTTGGATGGCCATTCTCAACGATGGAATTTGTTGTTCAAGGGGAATGACTGCTTCCACACCATACACCAATGAATACGGAGTCGCTTGCGTTGGTGTCCTGTGAGTGGTTCTGTATGCCCATAATGCTTCTCCAATTCTCTCATGCCAATCACGCTTTGATTTCGCCACAACCTTTTTTAATAAATTGCACAATGTCTTGTTGAATGCTTCGGCGAGTCCATTTGCAGCTGCATTGTACATGGAAGACTTTCTTTGCTTGAATTGAAACTTCTCGCAAAGTTTATCTATCAAAGAGTTGCTAAAAGGCTTCCCATTATCAGTGATGATATATCGAGGAACACCATAACGGAAGATTATGTTTAGTCTTATGAAGTCAGCAACAGTCTCTTTCTTCACCTCTTTCAACGGCACCGCCTCAGCCTACTTGGAGAAGTAATCAGTTGCGGCTAGGATGTACAAATGACCTCCCGAGGACTTTGTCATTGGCCCTACTACATAAAGTCCCCACGCATCAAATGGCCATGAAGCAACTGTTGGATGTAATGGCTCGGGCGGTTGATGGATGATATTAGCATGAAATTGACATGGTTGACACTTTTGGGCATAGTCCATAGAGTCTTTCACCATTGTCGGCCAGTAGTATCCCATTCTTTTAATGCGGAAATGCAACTTCGGCCCAGACTGATGAGCTCCACAAATGCCTGAATGAGCTTCTTTCATAGCTTGTGTAGCTTCCTCTTCACCTAAGCATCGCAAGAATACTCCATCAAAAGATCGTCTGTAGAGTGTGTTCTTGAAGTAGATGAAACGAGCAGCTCGACGCCGAATGTCAATTCTTCGTCGTGGGTCACTTGGCAACTTCTCGTACTTTAGGTAATCAACAAAAGGTTGACGCCAGTCTTCCTTGTCAATCTCAAACACCTCAATGGCATTATTTTCTTCTTCTTCTTCACATTCTTCACCATCAAGTACGGGTGGTACAACCCAACTCCTACAAATCGGAATTGTGACATCTTTGTTTGGCAGAGCTATTGCGGAAGCAAGTTTAGCTAGTGCGTCAGCTTGCTTGTTTTCTTTTCTTGGAATATGTTCTAATTCCACATCCCCAAGCCATCGGATCATCTTTCGAGCATACTTGACATAAGGCATCAGCTCGGGTTTCTTGACTTCATATGACCCAAGTAGCTGGTTAATCACCAACTTTGAATCTCCATATACTTTGATATGCAATCTCTTTTTATTTACCGCCATCTCCACTCCAAGAATAAGCGCTTGATATTCAGCAACATTGTTGGAGCAATTTTCAGTCAGAGTGAAGGAATACGGTAGGACTTCTTCATCAGGTGTCAGAAACACCACCCCAGCACCAGCTCCTCCTCTCTGGGATGCGCCATCAAAATACATCTTCCAAGGAGGGGATATTTCAATAGCAAGGACATCTTCATCGGGGAGGTCATCACTTAGTTCCCATTCTGCAGGAATCGGGTGGTCAGCCAGAAAGTCAGCCAACACTTGTCCTTTTACCGCCTTCTGAGGAACATAGACAATCTCAAACTGCTGCAGTTGGAGATACCACCTCGCGAGCCTATCAGACAAAACTGGTCTTGACATGACATACTTCAATGGATTTGCTTTGGAGATTAGTCGAATGGTATGAGCTTGAAAGTAATGCTTGAGTTTTTGGATCGAGAATATCAAAGCTAGACATAACTTTTCAATTAGAGAGTAATTGAGCTCATTTAGTGTCATTGTTCTACTCAAGTAGTACAATGCATTTTCCTTTCCATCTTCATTTTCTTGTGCAAGTAATGCCCCCATAGAACGTTCTTGAGCAGCAATGTACAACACTAAGGGACGACCTGCTATAGGGGCTGCCAACACTGGAGGCTTCATCAAATAAGCTTTGATGCTTTTAAATGCATTCTTACATGACTCATCCCATACAAACGGCACTCCTTTCTTCATGATTCGACTGAATGGCTGGCAATGGCCGGCCAAGTTGGAGATGAATCTTCGAAGATACGCCAACCTTCCTTGAATACTCTTTAGCTCGTGAATATTGCGAGGATCGGGCATCTTCACTATTGCATCGATCTTTGCTTGTTCAATCTCTATCCCATGGCGTCGAACAATAAATCCAAGGAATTTTCCAGACTTTACTCCAAATGCACACTTCAAAGGGTTCATCTTCAGTTGGTATTTTCTCAACCGTTCAAAGATCATCTTTAAATCCTTCGGGTGATCATTTTTGTTCCTTGATTTTACTACCACATCGTCCACATAACATTCAATATTTTTGTGAAGAATATCATCCAAAATCTTCTGCATGGCTCTTTGGTATGTTGCACCAGCATTTTTCAACCCAAACGGCATAACATTGTAACAATAAATTCCCTTTGGAGTTCGAAATGCCGTCAGTTCTTCATCTTCTGGTGACATGCGAATTTGATTGTAACCAGAAGATCCATCCATAAAAGACAATTCCTCATGTCCAGTTGTAGCATCAATCATCAACTCAGGGATGGGTAATGGGAAGTCATCCTTCGGGCATGCTTCATTGAGATCTCTAAAATCAACACAAACTCTTATTTGCCCGTTCTTCTTTCTCACAGGAACAATGCTAGAGATCCATGTTGGATATTTCACTTCCCTAACAAACCAACTTCGATGAGTTTGTTCACCTCAGCTTCAATTAAAGGGACTAACTCTGGTCGGAATCGGCGTTGAGCTTGCTTGACAGGCCGTACTCCCTTTTTGATTGACAAGTGATGGACAGCGATTTTAGGATTTAATCCCGGCATTTCCTTGTATGACCATGCAAACACATCCTTGAATTCTTTCAGCAGTTTTATGTACATTTGTTCTTCATCAGGTGTCAACAATGCACTGATGTAGGTTGGTCGAGGGTCATCAAGACCTCCTAAGTTGATTTCTTTCAATTCATCTACGGTGCCTTTGACACCCTCTTCAAATTGTGACGGAGCGTCTTCAGCGTCCTCTTCTTCAGTCACTAACCCTTCGTTCAAGGTGATATGGTGTGATGAAACACTCTCTCCATTTTCTTCACCATAGGAGGATGCAACACTTTCCCTATCAGCACTCGCAGCTTGCGTGAAAATGATGGTCTGCATCTTTGCTTTGAGTTCTTTGCCACATGATATAGTCAGCTTTGTTTGTCTTTTCATGCGGGAGAGTATCAAACTTCTCACCTTCTTAAAGAACTGAGGATTTTTGCCTGCTTTTGCCTTAGATCTTGACTTTTGATGACTCTTGTTTTTGTTTTTCAGCAGCGGGCCAAGCCTCTCGAAGACGGACAATCTCGGGATCTTCATTTTGCTATCATCAAGTATCATTCCTGTTGATGAAGCTTCATCCTCAAGGATATAGTTGATACTTGCTCTTCGGATGGCGATGCGAACCGGCCCTTGTGAGATAAACCCTAATCCTTCTTTAGAGCTTGGAAGGGCTTGTCTACCTCTCTTTGAAGGTTCTTGAATGGTTTTGGCTCCACCACCCCGTTGATCTTCATTTTTCTGATGATGTTTTTTCTTTGGATCATATCCAGCTTTGACGAGAAGCAAAAAGGCTTTTGGGCCAAAGTTTCTTGCTACTTCACGCTCAGAAATTTCTCCATGTTCAATCATGCTACTTTGAGTAGGTCGAACAAATCCTTCAAGTGGCGGCGGAATTGGTTTATTTTCATCAATCTTTGTCAAGGGCAACATAAGTTCTTCCAATGGCTTATCCTTTGCAAGAGATATCTTAGTCGCATTATCTTCCCCATCTTATTTGATCTTTACGACCTTTCTGTTAGAAAGGTAATACTTTGCATCGGCGAAGTGTGATTCGGATTCCATGAAGGGGTTATCATCACCAACAACTTTCTTCACTACGCCATCCTCACAATATTTAAGACATTGATGCCACGTTGAGGGAATAATTCCATTCTCATGCAGCCATGGCCGACCGAGCAACATATTGTAAGAAGTCTTGGCATCTATCACATGAAATAGTGCTGCTGACATTAGATCATCCATTGACAAGTCCAGTCTTATTGTGCCAAGCGCTCTCTGTCCTTCATGGTTAAAACCTTGAATCATCAATCTGCTGGTGGAGAGTTCATCGATGGAGATTCCTAACTTCTTCAAAGTACGCAAAGGCAAGATGTTGACCGCAGATCCTCCGTCGACAAGAATTCGATTCACCTTTTGTTCTCGAGTGTAGCCACATATAAATAAAGGTCGATTGTGTGGATCAGAGCCTAGTTCCAAATCATCATCCGTGAATGTGATTGCGAATGAATGATCTTCCATAAATGTGCAAGCCTTCACGTGAAGATGATCAATCGTTTGGCTTGGCCCCTCACTTATCATATCGCAATATTCGGATGTGATAAGATTCGTAGTGCCATCATCCTCTTCAAGTGATATCTTTCCTTGACGCGCTAGCTGCATAACTTTATCTTTGAAGATGAAGCAATCTTGAATGGGATGTCCAACCAGGCGGTGATACTTGCAATATTTTGGATCATCAGTTCGGCTAGCCTCTTCTGGTCGTTTTATCTCTGGCAGCTCAATAAGCTTTGCCTTGTACAAATCGTCAAAGATTCCAGGGACATCCGAGTTTAAGAATGGGTATTCTCTTTGTTGCATCTCCTTTAGGGTCAGCTTCCTTTGTACCCTTTCTTGTGGAGGGTTCATCTTCTCTATATGATTGTCTTTCTTTTGGAACTTGACAGGCGTTGCTTTCACCACCATGGATTCTTTCTTTAGGTTTTTGTCGAATGGCTTTCCACCCCTTTTGAAGTCTTGTTTTTCCTTAAGCCGACGAGACTCTTGGATTGGTGGTTCTTTCATCCCACTTGCAGCCATGCTCAACTCCATGTCATGAGCCCTAGTTGCCAAATCTTCAAAAGTTCGTGGTTGAATTCCTTTTAGAATGTATTGGAGACCCCTCTTCATCCCTTGAATGCACATTTCTATTGCAGAGGCTTCAGAAAGACGATCTCTACAATTCAAGCATAGATTCCTCCACCGATTAATGTAGTCAATGACAGGCTCCTCATCCCATTGGTGGGTATTTGTGAGTTCCACCATGCTGACAATTCTTCTAGTGCTGTAAAAGCGGTTGAGGAACTCATGTTCAAGTTGCTCCCAACTATCAATCGAGCTTGGTTCCAAGTCTGTATACCAGTCAAATGCATTTCCTTATAGCGAACGCACGAATTGCTTGACTAGGTGGTCTCCATAGGTCCCAGCGTTATTGCATGTTTCGACAAAATGGGCAATGTGTTGTCTAGGATTGCCTTTTCCGTCGAATTGTTGAAACTTGGGTGGCTGATAACCCACAGGCATCTTCAAATTGTCGATCCTTTGAGTATACGGCTTTGAGTATGTCATTGATGATTTGAAACTTCCTTCGAACTTGGTTTTCATGGTTCCTTCAATGAATTCTTTGAGTTGGTCAACTTGAATGAAACCGTCAGAAGAAACTTGTAGACCTTTAGCTGATGACTTTGCTTCTGCATTCGCTTGTCGTTTTGTGGATGTCTCAACACCATCATTTTCTTCATCTTCTTCGATGATCACACGACTCGCTTCTCCTTTGTCCTTCCTGAGCTTCATGATCTCGACATTTTGCTCTTGGATTTGCTTGCTCATGGCCTCGACTAATTCCTTCAAACTTGCAATTTGCTCTTCCGTGGTTGAAGCGTTGATCACCATCACCGGCGCTTCAAGCGAGTAGTGTGTCGTCGAGTGAGAGTTAGGTGACGAAAAGTCATTTCCCTTCTCATTTTTATTAGAAAGGTGAAGCGCCTCTTCTTCCGCAGTAGCCGATTTGGATGCTTCCACTGCTTGTTTTATCATAGCCCTTGTAGTCACTCCAACACTACTTGCTGAAGAAGTGTTAGACATTCTTGAGTTGTGAACTTGACGAAGGGAAGAGATGAGAGGTAGCGATTGTCCCACTGGGCGTGCCAAAATTTGTAATCACAAATTTTCGTATTTAAATGAATAAACACAAAAGTTGGATACAATTTGAATTAATCTGGATCAAACAATAATTTGGAGGTTCTATCGCTATTTCTCCTCTGATTCTTCTCTTCGAATTTGATGTTTGAACGATCTTCGAAGTCTTCAAAGAGAATTTGGCCTCTTTGATCTTCAAAGTTCTTGATCTTCAAGTTTATAACGTTAATTTGGAGGGTTTTCACCTTATTTCCAAATCAAACGTCGTATTTGATGGAGTTCTTGGAGATGTTGATCTTGGATCTTCTTTGGCTTGATCTTCGATCTTCCTTTCCAAGGATTTGATGGTTTGATAACGTTATTCGGGGACCAAAGGCCTTGATTCCGAATCAAACGCTAAATTTGACATGGATTTTGATGAAGAACGCCTTTGAGTTGATGAAAAACACCTTCGAATTGATGAAGAACGCCTTCAATCTTCGAAGATATTCCGTGAACTTTGAGAGAAATCCTTCTCCAAACCTTGAGCTCTTCAAGTTATACCCCTCCAAGTTGTTATCTTTTCACTCCATTATGCCTTGTATTTATAGGCAAAAATTAGAGATTTAGGGCTTAGGTGGCGCGATCTCATTGGTCCGTTGAGTTGTAATCATGTGCTTCACACACTTGGTGAGCTTGACACATGTCGACTTCTCATTTGACGAGAACATACACTTATTAAATAACATTTTTGTATTTATTTAATTTAGGAATCATATTTTAATAAATTCCTAAAATATAAATAAATTGATATTTAATTTCTTAAATCCACGTGGCGCAATTTAATTGGTCGTGAATTTTTGGTGTCTACAATATGTTCTGCACAATTCATTATATGTTATGCACAGTTCATTATATGTTATGCACAGTTCATTATATGTTCTGCACAGTTCATTATATGTTCCGCACAGTTAATTATAACTCCTGCACAGTACATTATATGTTCTGCACAGTTCATTTTTCATTATTTTAAGTACATTATAAAAGCATAACAAGGAAAACTATATATAATTCTCATAAAGTAAAAAATGAAAAACTAAATCGAAAACTAAAAAATAAAGTATAAATTCAAAGAATGCTAACATAGTTCTCTATTCAACATTATTATTCACGTTATTACAATTTCTAGAATCATGATATGCCATCTTCATATATTTTCGACACAATCTAGCACGTTTTTCCAACATTCTAGCAGCTTTCTCTTTCCTTGAAATTATTCTACTGCCACTCCCTTTAGTCTTAACCACATTTGGAGGTAACACTTCAATATTCTCAGGAACTGATGCACCATAATACTCTTCAAACATCTTCTTCTTCAATAATGAATTGTTGGAGTATAAAATTGAGCCATCCAATTCGTTTATTCCAGATAACAACTCTGCCAACAGCTCCTTATCTCCATCAATTTTCCCAATGCAATTAATAACAGCCCTCAAAATCTTGCTCTCCATAGCTTTACTTTCATCAGCAATACAATTAGAAGAATCATCATTCTGTACTTGGCAGACTGAATTCAACAAAGATATCATCTTCCAACGTTTGACGACATACTTATCAGGGATACATTCTATGCCTTCATTCTTGAAGATAACAAATATATGACGGCACAGTAAACCAATTCTGATAAACATATTACAGCAACAACTGAAAGACTCATCATCTTTGTTATAAACAACCTTACATATAACACTCCTTTCATCCTTGATTCTATAAACTTCATCATTCCCAATCAAATTTTTCTCTAGAATCCGACATTTAAATGAAGCTGCAAGTAACTCATCCTGAACAAATCTAAAGATTTTTATAGTATAAATCATGGAAGCATGTTTCTCAATCAACAATGAAGTATCCATCTTACGAACAACACAGCTATCAAGATAATTCAAATGTGAATTTGAATTTCTTTGTGATGCAACATCATGATTGTAATTCATAAAAAACTGGAGCAAGTTTGCACGACACCTTGAATAGCTCTTAAAAAAAATTATTCTCACATTCTGAAATAGATGTTGTCCTCATAAGACCACCAAAATGAAAGTCACGGAAATAAGCTGGTACCCAATAAGCCCTACACTCAAATATTGTCTCAAACCACTTATCCCCATCTAATTCATAGTTCATCATAATATGATCCCAACCCTCTTCAAACACTTCAGGATCAATCAAATCAGACCAAACAATTGACATCAAGTCTTCCTTAAACTCATCATTAGCATGTAAATCTTTGGAGACCTTATCAGCAATCTTAAGCATGATATGCCACATGCACCAACGGTGCCTAGTACCTACCAAGACTATTTCAATAGCAACCTTCATACCTAAATCTTGATCAGTGACAATCATTTTAGGAGCTGCACCCATGCACGAAATAAACTTCTCAAATAGCCAAAAAAATGAATCTGCATCTTCCTTGGACAACAGCGCAGCAGCAAATGTTACTGGTTTACCATGATTGTCTTTCCCCGTGAAAGGTGCAAATATCAGACAATACCTGTAATTATTAAATGATAAATAAGTGACTTAATATGAACAACAGAAGATATATTAAAACGAATATAGTAAAATAACAAATGAAAAACAGAATCACTTACTTATTTGTTGAATAAATAGTATCAAATGCCACAACATCTCCAAATAATTCATAATTCTTCTTTGAAACCGAATCACACCAAAATAATCGTTGAAGTCTGTCCTCATTATCAACTTCATAATCAAATGTAAACAATGGACATATCTCCTTCTTTCTATTCATTTCATTTAACAGCATTTGAGCATCCGCACCATCAACATACGCCTTCAAATCACGAGAATAATTCCTAACATCTAAAATAGAACACCCAACACCATCATGACCACCAAGAAATTCCATTAATAGCTTATGCGACTGACTTGCACCAATATTTGTCCTAGCACAATCCAGAATAAATTTCTAATGCACATAATCAATATTCCTATTCAGCTTAAGAAAATGCTTGAATTCTTGCGGAATTAATGGATGGTTATGTTCTTCAATAAATGTATGAACAATATATCCAACATCACTCTCATATTTGAAGACTACCCTAGCCATACAACCACATCTCATTGTGTCACGTTTCTTTCTTTTTCCTTTTAACTCCCTCTCTTTAACATCAATAAATTTCTCACCCTCCCTACTACAAACAATATACCTCCAAATACATGTATCACCAACCTTATTAACTGTTGACAAACGAGTATCAAAACCAATAATTCGAGCATAATTGTTATAAAACTCAATACCATCCTTCAGTGATATAAATTTTCTCCCTTTAAAAGGCTTCATCGAATCAGCAGAAAGTGGAACAAATGAACCTGATAACAGATAAAATGAACCTTAAGTTAACAAATATGAATTTAAAAAATACGAAAGTAAACGTTGATAGAATTATAACAATTTCATAAAATGAACTTGTTAAAACAGAATAATGAACATAAAACAACTTATAATGAAATACATAAAAGTAAAACGAAATACTTCAAAAATAAAATAAAAAATTTCAAATCAGTAGAACAAAAACTAGAATTAACAGTTTCATAAACTAAAGAAACATCAATCAACTACTTGAAACACTCGAAACAAATTCAAAAACAAAGCAAATTTGATAATCAAACCATAACAAATTCACAACCAAAAACAAATATATTCTTCATGAATATCAACATAATTTTTATTTAAGAATCGAAATAACTACTAATGAAAGTATAACAAAAAGCACAAAAAGGCAGAATCAAACCTTCAGAATCAGCATCCACCATGATTGAATATGAATCAGTCAGAACTCGATCGCAGAAGAGAATTCAAAATATAAATTTGATGAATATAAGACACCACGAGTACGACCAGATTTGATGAATATAAATTTGATCGCAGAAAAAAATTCAAAAGGAAATCACAAAACTTATTCAACAAGGAAATACAGATCTGATCGAACAAAATAAATCACCAATAAAAGGAATTATGAATCAACTCAATCGTGCGAAAGAAGGTAAAAAATTTTGAACTGATCGCGAATAAGAGGGTAAAAGATATATTTAAAATATGCTAAATTACAATTACACCCTTAAATATTTAACAATGAATGAGAGCAAAGATAAAATGAAAACGGAAAATTTTAAATCATAGCCGCAGATCTTGTGAAATCAAAGGCTGGGATTTATTCTCATTTCTTACATTAACATCTATTCTCATATGATCTAACCTATATATATATATATATATATAGATATATGAGTTGATTTGGTGAGAATAGCCCTTAACGTGAAAAATGAGAATAAATATAGTTTATAGATTTGACAACATCAACGATCTAGATTAAATAACACATTCAATAAAAAAAAATGCAACATTTTATCCTTATTTTACTTCATTTAAGGGCAACATAGTCATTACGAACATACAAGGCACAAAAGTTGTGTTTTGTTCATTTTATGTATTATATACTTCATTTTATCTCAATTGTGATTCATTATAAAATAAATTCAATGCGAATTTTGATGTTACACGTGACATGTTTTATCTTAGCAGTTCTTCGTTATATCATAGTTATTCTTTATTTTATCTCAATTGTTGTTCATTATAAAATAATTTCAATGTAATTGTACATCGTTATTAATTCTTCATTTTATCTTAGCAGTTCTTCATTTTATCTTAGTTATTCTTCATTTTAGCTGAAGAACTAAACAAGCAGCAGCCAAACCGAGGGGAACCAGCGAGCAGGCAACAAAACCACCTCTGCACCAACCAACCACAGCAGGCAGCAGCAAGAAACATAAACCACACACACCCAAGCTGTGCATAACAACAGCAACGATGAAAAACCAACAGCAGCAGGCTACAAACCAACACCCAAAGCAATCTGCAACAACATAAACAGTTAGGAGAGGCTGCAACAAGTAACCCCAAACAGCAGCAACAAGGCTGCAACATACCATCGCCCAAAAAACCTTCAAATTGGCCAACACCTCACACATCTGCAACAAGGCTTATAGGAGTTTGAGATCAGATTGGTGTTTGCTTTTGCCAGCGGCGGAGACACCGGTGGCGAGATGTGCGGCAGCTGCGCTGCGTAACCCAGCGACATTGTGTACTGAATCGGAGTCTGGTGGTTGTGGACGCCGCTCGCCGTCGGCTGCTTCTCCTCAATCTCCAAGCCCCAATCGCAAAACTAGGACACACATTATGATATTTAAAATATATTAAATGACAATGATACCCTTAAATATGTAATAATGAAGTTCGCGGAGGATAAAATGAAAACGAAAATTATTAAAGCATGACCGCATATCTTGTGCAATCAATGGCTGAGATTTATTCTCATTTCTTACATTAACATCTATTCTCATATGATCTAACCTATATATATAGATGTAATCATATCACAAGTGACTAATAGATGGGAGAAGAGAATAAATCTTGTCCTTTAATTTGATGAAATAAGTGGTCCAAATTGATTCTTAAAATTTGAAATTTAACTTTTATTTTTATTTTAAATTATAATTAAGGGCATTTAGGTAAGTTAAACATGAGGAACATCAATAAATCTCATAATCTCTTTCCTATCAAACACACGTGTTTTGCTTCTACATATTCTCTCTCATCTATTTTTTTTATAAAACTTTAAATAATCATATCTCATTGAATTTAAATTATTTTTCTACGTACAATATATCAAATTAAAGATAATTTAATTATCTTTCAAATGAAATCACTATTGCATATGTTTCAAATAAGATAATCGTAGAAAAAATAAGATACTGCAACTATACAGACATCAACTTACATCTGAAAAAAATCGATATTCTGCAGAAATTTGATAGCCCCATCAAACATAATGCAACTAAACTAACCTATATAATGCAAATATACAGGCTTATAAAATGCAACTTAAAGGTGGTCTGATGAATTTAGATTATTGACAAACGAAATATTAATAAACGAAACAGAGCATGAAATCCAAATATTTCACACAACCACCTACTAACAACCAAACACCCAATTGCATTACAACTTCCCTTTCCTCTGCTAGCTCGCACTCATCGTCTCTTTGAGGAAATCCAAGAAGTCGTTACCTAAATAAGAAGAAGATGATGGATTCAAAACTCAATTTCATCATACCACCTTTAAGTTGCATTATATAAACCTGCAAAAATGCATTATTTAGGCCTATAGATTTGCATGACTATTTATGAGGTAATTGAAATTTTGACAAATTTTTTTATTTTCTTATTTAAGTTGCATTATATAAGCCTGTATATTTGTATTATTTAGACCGGTTCAGTTGCATTATGTTTGATATGGCTATCAGATTTTGCAAACATATGCAATATGGATTTCGTTTGAAAGATAATAAAACGGTCTTTAATTTGATATATGACACACACAAAAATAATTTAAATTGAGTGAGCTATGATTATTTAAAGTTCTATAGCAATGTTGAAGGTGAGAGAATAAAGCTAATAACAAATAACGTGTCTTAACAGTGAGAAAATAAATTATGATTTTTTTGTAAGATAAGATGTGGTCCTCTCATATTTAGAAAAATTAAATAATATTTAAGATGTGATCCGCTAAAATCAAGGAATTTGAATTTAATTCATGGTAGTTGTAAGTGCATTGTTTCATTAATGCCCGTACTATGCAACTAAATTTAGGTCTCTGATGCAACTTTGTAATTTTGGGCTAAAATTAAATCTCAACCGTTCGTAGGCCTCATTAAATGGACTGGATTCATTCTTTTCTCCCATCTAAGAGACCTTCCCCCCCCCCCCCCCACACACACTATATATATATATATATATATATATATATATAAAGTCACAAGTACATTTCCAGATGGGAGATGAGAATAAATATGATGCATTAATTTTCAAAATCAAGGATCCATTTTTGATTTAGAAAATTAAATACATATTGCATTATTTAAGCATTTCAATCTTTTTTTTTTTCACAAATATATGAGGGACCATATCTTAACTTATTTAATTTCCCTAAATATGAGGGGACCACATCTTATTCTACAAAGTCTTCTTAATATCAAACACGTTTCTTTTTCTTTGTTTTATTCTCCATCCTCCAACATTTTTATAAAATTTTAAATAATCATAAAAATATACTATGGCGTCGGCCCACACGTTGCCGTCAACTGTCATCGCTGCAGGTGATGACGTTGTGTTGGGGGATGATATATGGACCACCGATGAAGGCTTGAGCCTTTCCTCTCTGATTCCTATTTGTACCTCACGTTGCCATCTTTCATAGAATATGTCGATGCCGCCAGTACGGAGGATGCATTGGGGACTGACAACACAAATCCTGACTCACAGGATGAGGGCTTCGATGGTGATGGTGCTCTGAGCGGGCCAAAAGCAACTATGGAGGATGCGTCATTGGCAAATGAAGCTAAGGAGGCAGGATGTCCATTGGCATCGAAGAGGGAGGTTCTTCGAGCTTTTTGGAAATGCGAATTTCCTACTCTCAGGTGATATCTTACCATTTCTTATGGTGTTGTTGGTTCTGCGGTGATGGTGCTCTGCTGGTTCTGCTAAAAGTCTATTATTGATTCTGTTGGTTCTGCTATGCAATTGTTGGTTTTGCTGGTTCTGCTATGCAAATGTTGGTTCTCATGGTTCTGCTATGCAATTGTTATGTTGGTTCTGCTATGCAATTGTTAGTTCTATTGGTTCTGTTATGCAATTCTGGCCTCTGTTGGTTCATTTCGACTGTGGGATTTGATGGTTTAAATCTGAAATGATGTTAATTGTTCACCAGTTCATTTTTTTACTACATTCGTGATGCATATTAAATTTGAAATGTGTAAATCCGAATTGAAGTAGCTTCATTAATTTGTTTAGGCCATTATTTCAAAGTTCAAGTCATGGGTTTGCATTACACCACTACTTGTTATGCATAACCTTTACAATGACCAAGTCATGCATATTCTTTACAAAAATCAAGTCATGCATATTCTTCACAAAAGCATGCCATCTGTTAAAAAAAAACTGCATTATATGCATGACTGCACCACCATCTAGGCTATGTCCACGGCTAAATCTAACATGAGCTTCTCATTACCTGGTCCATGTCCTTCTTCCATTAAGTACTTTATGATGTCTTTCACTAACTGCATGGACACTTCTAGATTTCTAGGTAACTCATGCTGCAGTATTTAAGGCATCCTTCTTCATGTGTGTGATCTTGTAGTTGTTGCATCCTTTCATCTTCAATATTTCTTCTAAATAAGATTGTGAAGTGAGAAAAACCTTGTTCAATGTCATAGGTTCAAGCTTGTTATAACTACATTAACAAGATCATTGACATTTCTGCATGCTTGCTGTTGTTGTAGACTTTGGATGGCCCTAAAGAATCCTAGGTCATTAACATTCACATCTGGAGAGTTTGGTGGTTGTTGCACTAAAGTTATACTGACTCCATTTGCATTTGCCACTGATCTGAAGTCTGGATCATTGCCAATGATATGAGGTCTTGCATTGTCTTGTTGGATGTAAATTATTTTACTTAAACATGAGGGCCACCTAGCCTTAATTGCAGGAATAATCTGGAAATGCAAAACATAAATAAGAAAACTGAAGAATAAAATGCAAATCTGAAATTAAAATTAGATTGACTTAATGAGGATTAACTCATTTTTACATGCATCACAACTCATAAATTCAATGATTCTTACCTGTTTTACTAGGCAGTCTTTTATCACTTCCTTTGTGATTGATTCAATCAGCTTTAGTTCCATAAGTTCAGCTTGTCTGTTTTTGTTGTTTCTTTTGGCCTGTACCTCTTCAGTGAAAGGCCATATTTCTATTTTTCCACCAAAAACTACATTCCCATCTTCTGAAAAAACTGGACGGCAGACATCACACATGAACATGATCTTAGGGATGAACTTCTTGCTTTTGCAATATCTATGTGGATCTTTTTCCCTATGGCGCATGTAATATCTGTGGGTGTTCTTGGTAAGGTAGAATCATTTCTCATCTATGTGGATAACATTCTCCATCGGCTTGAATTTAAGAACATTCAAATCATCATCATATTCTATGGCTTGTAAACTGAACCCTAGCCTTAACATTTTATTTGGAGCTGTCAATTCGGGTTTTATGGCATTTGTATGAACTCTGATCAGATTTTCTTTAACCCATCTTCCCACAGTTGATTTTGGAACATTAATGCTAACTGCTAGAGCTCAAATTGTACCTCTTTTTTTATAATGAACTCGTTCAATTTACTCTATGTTTATCTTTGTTGCAGGCTTGTTGCCTTTGCCCTGTCTGTTTGTAACAACTTTTATACATTCACCACTTTCTCTTTAATTTCTTGCAGCTTTCCATATCCTAGAGATAGTCCTTGAAGAACATCTGAAATGTGCAGCAACTTCTCCAATCTTCCCTCTCTCTGGCTTGCCATTTCTGCAATGGAGAAGCAAGAACTGCACAATCTCTTCTCTTGCTGCTTCATAAACTTCTTTTTTCTGGCCTCATTTCTTGTTTATTGTTGTTTTGTAATGTTTGTAGTTGAAGTGAATTATAGAATGAATACTTATCGAACTTGTTTAGTGCGAAATTTTACCACCAAATTTGAAATATCGGTGGCCTTGAATTTAGTTTTGAATTTTGCCACCAAATTTGAAATTTTTTAATTTTGAAATACTTTTGTCATTTTTTTGGATTAAGTGTTAATCATTTTAATAATAGTACCATTACAATCCCTTATTACACTCGTATTGGTATCTGTGTCATTTTGAAACAGGACAATTTTTTAGGGACGGAGGAAGTAAAAGTCATATTTTTCAATGACAAAGTCTTGGATGAGACGGTCTCATCTTTTTTTTTTTTGTAAGACGAATCTAAACATATTCATTTATTTTGATTGGATCTTTTAATTAATATTTCCAAAATTATAACTTATAATACCTGCTCGTCACTATGCAACAGCTGTAATTTGATGGACAATGGCAGATCGCGAATGCTGCATCGGAAGGGACGAATAGTGTTATCCCAGCGCTGCCTCCATCGGCCTCAAATCTCGAGACCACACCAGACGCCGACGAACATCGACGCTATGATGAAATTTTATATGCTCATCGATTAGGGCTCCGGTGATTTCAATTTTATTGATTATGTTTCTACTCCCTCTGTATCTACATGTATGCAGGGATATTAACATTTGGCATGCTAAGGGGCCATTGTTATCAGCTCCGGTAAATTCCTCTAACAGGTTAATGCTTGGCATGAGTCCCGACGAATCGACAGACAACGCCTTCCCATTCAGCAGAACTGTCCAGCTCTGTATGTTACCTTCCATTGGAGTAATAAAAGTGATCTCTTACCTCACAACTTCAGACACTTGTTTCCGACGATACAACAAATTTTCCTTTGATCTATGGCTATGATGCTTGTTGACGTCGACTTTCGCCTGAGCAGTTGTGTTCCCGTCTATGTTTATCAGTACAGGGTGATGCCTTGCTGGAAACAACAGGTTTTATTATTGTCGTATCTCACTAATAAAAATAGTGTTTATTATTGATAGAAAAGATATATATATTGAATAAAGTTGTATATTTCATGAGATTAAAGAAAAGCAAAATAAATGATGTATTTCACTGATGTAAAATGATGTATTTTCTTTAACATAAAAAATGTACTTACTTTGATTAAGAGTAACAAGTAGAGTTACTCAATCATATTCAACATAACAAAATAATGTATTTCAAAATATCAAATGATATATGTAGTGCAAAAAATATTACTTTTATAAATAAAAATGTATTTTATTCTAGATATAACAGATTTTAAGAGTTTATAAGTTCATGCATTTTGTAATTTCATATAAGTTGAATCTGTTAATCTATTTTTTAGTTGCTTTTTTAATTTAAGAAAGATGAGGAAGAGGGATTTAACAAATACTCCCTCCGTCCCTAATTATTAGTCCCAAACCAAAATGACACAATAATCAATGCTTGTGAGTGTAGTCGAATTAATATTTTATTGGTGAGTGCGAAAAAGTTTTTCATTTTAAGAAAGGAGGTTAATAAATTGGTACAGGAAGTACACAGTTTTGGAGCCAAAATACATTTGCAGACGTCCGTAGGAGTGAGAAAGCTGGAAAAAAAATGAGTTTTGCGTGTTATTTGCAGTACGATTTGAGCAAAATCTTGATAGAAAATTGTTCTTGCTCTATGAAGTTTGCATTTGGGAATTGGAACCCTAAACCCAAACAATATGTACGGAGTAAAGCGTCTCAACTCCCTCTTCACCGCCGCAGCTGTCTCCCCGAAACGGTTTTTCCGCAGCAGTCCTCCTGTTAGATCTACGCGCTCCTCTCGCCTTCCTACGGCCACTGCCAGAAACATGCATAAGAGGAAAGGGCTGCCGCCGGAGCTCTCGAGGAATGTGCTGAAGCTCACGTGCGAGTCGTCTGCGGATGGCGGCGTCTGCGATGTTTATGTGGTCGGAACTCGTCACGATTCTAAGGTAACTTGCTGTTGTTTTGATTTTTGTTGTTGATTGTACGATTTTCAAGCAATTTCATTTGTTATTCCAATTCATTTCACGCTGATTAACGCTTGGGATTGTTCGATAGGAATTGTTATTGATCCTTTGCACAATAGCTGAATTTTATTATATTTTTCATCAACAGGAATCTTGCCAACAAGTTCATGCCGTTGTAGATTTCTTGAAACCCCAGGTGCCTTTCTTTAGAAAAAGTTGGAAGATTTAACAACATAATTTTCGGAATGCCATATTCTCTCTTTTTCTTCATCACTCTTGAATGTAGCAACGTTATGCCTATTGCAGGTTGTGTTCTTGGAACTGTGCCCTGGTCGCGCTTGGTATCTTGAGCCTCATAAGTTGAAGGTCGGCCTGTATTTGTATTTTTTTATTTTTTTTTTATCAGTAGCAATAATCATAATGGGGTTGCAGCTGTAGAGCCTAATATTTTGCCTTTTCAACTAAAAATCACAGAGCGCTTCAAACTTAGTGTTTTAAAACTCGGTTCATTTAAGTTCTGGATTTTCTGATTTATAAGGATATGAGTTTTGGTGCCTGAAATTTCTTCTTTCTACTTCTTAACCTCGGTTAGAAGGGCTTCTCTAATCTTGTTGTTGAATGGGTTAGGTGACCACTTTAAAGGCCACATTTGACTTTCAAAAATAGAGCTATTGATCTCTACTTGTGAACAACACTTATATCACTAGCATGCCTTTCTAATACCTTACTCAATTTCTGATATGTTTCTTTGATATGGTCTTGATTAAGTGCTCTAAACTCAAAACTAGGCCTGGTTTTTCAGGGGCCAAGGCCAACCATGGGAGATATGATGGAACATTGGAAGGAAAATGGAATTCTATTTGGGACAATTTGCAGCGGGGTTTTTGCTAAGGTATGAATATGTTATTCATTGCGCTGACGTAGTAGAGAAACATACTTTTGCCTTCTTCATCAACACCTAATAAAATTTGTAACATGATAGTGAGATCTATAATAAAAGTCTTCCTTAGTTTTCTAGTGAAAATGTGGAACTGCCCCCTTCAGAGTTTCAAGTGGCATATGAAGAAGCAAAGAAATATGGTGGCATGGTTGTACTTGGTGATCGACCTGCTCAGGTAACTACTTTTTGTCCTTGGAAAATTTGAATAGTGTTTGCTGCTGCTGCTGCAGCTTCTTCTTCCGGCATTGCCATTCTATTGTGCATTTTGAGAGGCATTCTACTCTGGCTGTGGCTATTGTACTTTCTTTGAATTTTGCATCATCCCTTTATGTTGCTCATATGTTTCTAACAGATTATAGTCTATAGATGAAGCCTTCATTAGTCTATAGATGAAGCCTTCATTTTTTATTTTTAAAGTTCCTTTTGCCTCATCTATCTAAACTTTTCGTCTCTCGTCTGCATGTCTGTACACACCTTGCAAATATATTCCAAAGCTTACTGCACCTTTTCAGTAACAATGTTTTCTTCTTTGGTAGATTACACTGCGGAGAACATGGGCCAAGATGCCTCTTTGGCACAAGATACTATTATCGCACTGGGTACTGTTTAACATTGTATTCTTGCCAATCATTGCAAATCTCACCAACTGGAAGACGGTATACTTCCTTAGCTTGTAAACTCTGAATTACATCTGGGAAAGTCAGTTTAATAATGTTAGTTGAGCGTTAATAAGTCTATTGTTCCTTTATGTAGGTGAAGGAAATGGATGTTGATTCCAGGATAAATCTCGCGATTGGGATGATGAGTGAGCTGATTCCTACTATCGTGGAAACCGTTCGATATGAGCGTGACCAGTTACTATTCCGATCTTTTCGAACCAACTTTCTGAAGCTTCATCTTGCCATTCTATGCTTTCTAGTACTGCGTGTTTGATTGTTTTCATTCTTTAACAGATATTTGTCGGCAACATTACATGAAGTAGCACGTGAGCATACTTCAGTGGTAGCAGTTGTGGGGAAGAACCATCTACCAGGAATCCAAAAGAACTGGAAAGAACCGATTGAGGTAAAGAGTTTGTGATTGGTTGATTATATATTAATAAGAATTTCTTAGCATGACATATGCTTGCTTGAATGCTTCAGGTGGAGCAACTTCTTAGCATTCCATCTGCAAATAATAAAATAAAAGTTGGTAAAATACTGAGTGGTATTGGAGCAACGGTTGCCATCATTTATCTCTTCATCAAGAAATAGCCTGCCTCCTAATTTTCAGATGTCCTTATATTGGGGTATTCAACTATCTGTTTTATTAGCTAAGGAATGCGTGTGAGAGAGATGTTTCTAGACAATTTAGGAATATCAGAAAGTAGGAACCATGCATCAATTATAAAAGAACTCCACTAGGGAAATTACTGACCCATAGAGCTCTTTTTTCTCACAGTCTATTCTTCTTGTGACAAGGTAGGAGGAACTCTATAAATATCAATTGGGTTTGCTATTCATATTTATCACTATATTATTTAATAAAAAATGGTATTTTAATACAGGATAAATAGAGAAAAATACCCTAAATTATTGACTTTTTGAAAAAATACCTCAATATATTTTCATAAGTTAAAAATACTATAATCTTTACTTTCGTTTATGAATTATACACTGATTTATTCATATTTTTGGAAAATACCCAATGTATAATAATCAGTTAAAATTACCACAATCTTTAATTTTATATATGAATTATACCAAATTAGAAATATTATTGGTTCACACAAAGATGACAGTCAAAACAACTATTTTCGTTCCTGTTAAATTTAATGTACTAAACAATCAATATTTGTTATATATTCAAATCATTTATCTTTAACAAAGTATTTAAAACTTATGTTTTGCACTTTTTTTTTCCTTCAATTGGTGTAATGTCTAAATTTTGTGGATATTGCTTGAATTCCTTATTTTTTTTCTCAATGTGTGATTCGATGTGTGATCTTATATTGAAATGCACGTGCCTTTGTTTAGATTGGAGATTTAAAAATAAATAAAATAATAATTCGTTGAGTGATTATCCAAATTAGTAGAGATCACAATTTCAAACCACGGCCGGTCCTGAGGCCGTGCGAGAGGTGCGCCGCACCGGGGCTCCATTCTAAGAAGGCACCATTAAAAAAACCTATATAGTAGTACTATTATATATTTATACTATTAATATATTTTCATATAAATTTAAAAAATTAATATAAAATAAAAATATTTAACTTTAGCCAAACTAAAACTATTAAAAAAGAAATTAAATTTTTATTTAATTTAATATAGATATTTAGGTCAATATATATTATTTCTATTGTTATACTTACTAATATTTCTATTTTTAATTATTGAATAAAAATGAGGCATCATTTACTTCGTTCACACATGGCCATCAAAATTATAAGATCGGCCTTGTTTTAAACCTTCAACTAGGTCTTTTCTTAAAGAATTAGTTATAATTAAACCAACAACAGGTTCCGCATCAGTTAGGCTAGCCTTGGGCACTTCTTTCAATGGAAGAGAACGATCTGCAGCTAATGGACATTATTAATCTAGAGCAACAAACAACTATGGAGTACTTCCAAAACTTATGATTCGTCAAATTTGTACATTCATTCAATGAAATGGTGGGAGAATAACTTCCGCCACTATAGTAAATTATTTCAAAGGCAGATACTTTCTAAAGGAGATAGCTTTGTTGGAGAAAAACAATAATGGCTCATATTAGGTTTTAAAGCTAAAATATCAAGATCAATGATATCCTTGGATTGAAGGTTACTTTTTGAAGATGTTGTTCTGTTTCATCTGTGTATTATTAGTTACTAGAAAATATGAGATTATATGTGATTTTGTGTAATTGTATGTATGTGTTGGAGATGCTATTAGCAATGCTCATAAGAAATACTTGATTTTGTATGGGCACAATAAATTTTTTGTCCTAAATTATATATATAAAGAGAAACCTATTGTATAAGACTTCTGCTCGTAGGTTGATGTACAATTGTACCTCCAAATTTTATTTTTTATTTTACTATTATTTTATATATATTTATTTATTATTTATATACATTTTATATAATATATAATGTATCCTTATTTTAATTTTATTTATATATTATATCTCTAATCTTAAAAATCTGAATATGCCACTACTTCTGCTACATTAATTACTAATATTTGAGACAGAATGGTGAACATTAATTGAATAACTAAAAATTACAACAATAGTCTAATTATATTTATTTCTTAAAAATACAATTTGAACCCTTTTAAATTCAATTAATAGTTTCAAACAAGATAAATCATTATGACATAATTAATTCGTATCAAATACAAAATATAATTAATTATATGATTATCAAATATAAAAATAATAGTAATACTTAAATCTGGATACATAAATGTGGACATCTATAATTTTAATTATTCTCCTAATAAATATGTTATAAATAAAATAAATTAAAAACATAGAAGTATAAGAGGAGGTAATTCAAAGGGTAATGCATATAAAATTAGAGAAACCAATTTACAATTTATAAAAGAAATGCAACAATTCTTATAAAATATTATTTAAATTATATTCTACCAAATATCTTATATAAAAAAGGGTTAAGAATTAGATTAACTACTTGACTATTGTGATAGGAGCACATTAAAGCTTTTATGATTATTTGAATTAATTAAGTAACTCAACTATTAAAATTGACTCATTTAAGCACTTTAAGTTTTAAAATTCATGTTATACCCTCATGTGAAGAATATTTATATATATATTTTTTTCAATCTAAAAAATAAAATAATAAATTTATGAAAATAAAACCTTGCCCAAAGTAAATACAAAAAAAATGTAAAATTAATATTTACAACAAAAATAAAACTGAGATGCTCTCAGATATATAAAAATCCAATTAACAAAATTGAAATAGAAACAAATTTTAATTTTGTAATAAATCTGAAAATAAAAAAAAATCTATTAATTGAAAAAGACATTGAAATAATGATTAAATAAATTGTTGGAACACCATAATCCCCTCGAGTATATTGACATTTCCAAGCAACATGGCAATTCCTCCATTCCCAATGCATGCAGTCAAGACTCCCTAACATCCTAGGGAATCCATGCCTCTGCTCATGCATTTGAAGCAAACGTTGAGTATCTGCAGCAGTTGGCCTTCTCAAGTATTGAGCTCCAAACACATTGACAATAGGGCTACAAAAGTTGACGAGACAACCCAATGCAGTTTTCTCACCCATTCGTATATACTCATCAAGTGAGTCAGCAGGAGTAGCATATGTCAACTGACGTATGACTGCTGTGCACTTTTGATGAGGCGATAATCCCTTCCTTCCAGTTGCATCGCGCCTGAATTTGAAATAATCAAAGTAATTTTCCAAATTATTGACAATGCGAATAAATAAATTTCTCCGCATTCAAAACCGACGGCGAAGTAATCACACACAAGACGATCATGCCCCTTCTCACGTTCTCGATCCCTATATTTTCTTGGATGTATGTTTCTTGAAGAACTTCGAGATGCTTCAAGCTCGTCCTCCTTGAGTATAGCAAGCATCTCTCGATCAAGCTCATCATTTGTTGCCAATTCTCACATCATATTTTTTTCCATCTCAAATATTTCATCCTCACTTGGAACGTCAGACATATTCCACTGAAAATTTGGTAAGAAGTATTTCACTACAAAGAGAATTGATAATTGAGAGAATGAGAATGAGGTATAGAAAATCATATATAAATACACCTACAACGTCTAGTTTGCAAAGACAAGTTTTAAAATGGCTAAATTTGCAACGACTACTTTTCACAAATTAAATAAATTAATTATAAATTCAATTTTGTAAGAAATATACTATATAAATAATTTATAATTTCACAATTATATAGTTAATATATATAATCATGTAAATATAAATATACATACCACTAAAAATATACTATATATATAGATATATATAACCGTTAATATATATATATATATATATATATATATATATATATATATAGTAAGTTAAAATTACAAGTGACCCCTTAAATAGGAGATGTGAATGAATCTGGACCTTCTTTTTTAATCATGAGCGGTTGAGATTAAAAATATAATCAAAATGTGAATTGCATCAACTAGTTATAAAACTTGCATTATCATGGTATTACCGTAAATTAAACATACTAAGGACCACAATTAATTTTGAACTTCCTAGATATTGGTGAGATTATCCCTAAAAATTTTATTCCACGATTTTCTCTTACAAAGCTTTGACATGAGAGAAAGCTTTAATCCCTCTACTTCATCGCTGATTCTCTCTCTCCCTCTCTAGACTTTTTTAGAGTGAGAAACCTCTATGTGGCGGTACCTGATAAGCTCATATTATTACTCACTTATGTATATTTTTCTCCATTGTTTCAATTATTTTTTATTATGTTTTTAGTTATTTATGTGCATGAGACAATTTTAGAGGATGTTATGCCCTTCGTGGTAAGTTTTGCAGGTATTTAGGGCTAGAAAGAGGTGAAATGATGAAGGAGTTGAGTTACACAGAGTTGCCGTTTCGATTGACGCACGGGAAGTCGACAAAGTTGGAAGACGAAGCCAAAAACCAAAAGCTGGACCTCTGTGTTGATTGACAGACTCCCTGTCGATCGACACAGAGGTCGGATGTCGATCAGAGGCAAGGCAGAAGAAGGAAGCTCGACATGTGCAGGCATGTCGATCGACAGGCTCCCTGTCGATCGACTCGAAGGTCATTGCAGGCATGTCGATCGACAGGCTCCCTGTCGATCGACGCGAAGGACAAATCCGTGCGGATCAAGATGTTGCATGTGTTTCGATCGACAGACAACCTGTCGATCGACACAGAAGCCCGACATGGAGATTTTTGCCTGTTTTGGAAGTTTTTGTTATTTTAGCTCAATAACCAAATTAGGTCTTTTTCTCTCCTCTATAAATAAGACTCATTAGGGCAAAAATTTCATCACTGTTTTTATGTATTATTACACTTAGAATAATCGAGCTTTGGAGTTTTTACCATACATTCAAGGTTCCTCTTTATTTGTAAGTTACTTTATAATTTGTGTTCTTTATTTCTAGTCATGTTTTGTGGCTAGAACCCTAACAGGTTCTAGGGTTATGATTTTCTATTCTGATGCATGTTAATTGATGTCAATTCTTAAGCATGGTTTAATTCTCTGATTTAATTCAATAATCTAGATTAAAAGAAGGACCGAGAGGTGAATTGAGATCTAGATTTAAAGTTATCAATTGAAGGACCGAGAGGTGAAAATTGTTAATAGGAAGAGAGAATTAATTGTGTTGGTTTTCTGTCTCAAAAGTAAGAAACTTGCATAGGAATAAATTAGATAATTATCGAGATTGACTGATTTGGTGTTCTTGAGACCGAGAGGAGATAGTCACTAATTAGTAATCTAGGGTTTAATTGTCTGACCAAGGAATTTAATCCATCAAAATCTATGTTTTCCCCATTGCTGAGTTGATTGAAATTGCATGTTGATGATTATATTATCTGCCATAGGATCTGTGCTCTCTTTAATTGCTTTTAAAATCCCTTTAAATTTTGCATTATCATCTTTAATTTCTAAAACAGAACTCCTTATCTAAATTCCTCAAACTTCTATGCTCTATTAATTATAGCTAGTTGATACGTGCGTAAATTGACCTATATTTTGGTGTGTTTGTGTGCTTGTTTTGGTTATTTTACGCCCGTATCATATGTTTTTCTTCATGTTTGGTTGTGTTTTGGTTTGGTTTTCGTGTTTTGTGTGTTTCATGTGTGTAGGTTCAGTTTTGAGCATAATCGAGCATTTTCGGTGGAGTTTCGGTGGAAAATCACACGAAGTTGGAGGTTTTGAGGTGTCGCCCGCCCGAGCTGCTGCAGGACCGGCCGAGCGTCATTTCAGAGAGCTCGATCGGTCGAGCTTGTGCAAGCTCGGCCGAGCTGCATTTCAGAGAGCTCGACCGGCATAGCGTGTGCAGGCTCGGCCGAGCCATGTTTCAGGAGAGGCTCGGTCGAGCCCGTTTTTGGACCGGGCGAGCGGCCCTGTTGCTCAACATTTTGGCAGTTTCTAACTTCGACCGGGCGAGCCATTCTTCGACCGGGCGATCCGAGGGTCATTTTTCTTGTCTATAAAAGGGGGAGAATTGAAATTAGAGAGAACTTTTTTGCCATATTTCATTTTTAGAAGTTAGAATTCTCTCTCACGATCGTAACTACCGTTCTTCTCATCCACAACCAAGGAGCTTCAACCTCATTCCTTGGAGGAAATTTGAAGGATCAAGCTTGGTAGATCAAGGCACAAGACCAAATTAGGGAAGAATCTTCTTTCTATTCTCAATTGTAATGATTTTCAACAATTTCCATTTTGTAATTGCACAATTGATGGATATGATGAGCTAAACCTCTATTGGATGTTGAATTGAGAGAGGATGCATGAAATTAGAATTGATTTTTGCTTGTTTACCTTTCTATGTGAGATTGGAGCATGCTAGAGCCTTTTCACAATCCCTAAGTGTAGGTATTAGCCAATTTAGGTGATGATTGATACGAGTATTGCAGCCGTTACGCGGATATGAGTGTCGCGATTAGCATGTTTCCTTGTGTTACTTTATCCAATCCATGTGCGGGTAGAGTGAATAGGGCAATGATTCACGTTCCTTTTGGAGTGAGCTATAGCCGATAACGTGACTGTTTGAGGTGGTAGTTTCATCAACGGTCGGTTCACCGTGACTGGGGATCGACTAGGGTAGGGTGAGAGTCCATCCTCATAGGAATTAAATTGAGTTTACAACAAATATCGACCTAATGGATTGCATCCTAACTTGATTCAACATCCTCTTTTCTTTAATTGCGTACTTCGTTGTCTTGATTTACCGGTGATTGGATATTGATTGTGTGAGTTGTTGATGAAATGATGATGATTTGTTATGTTTGGTTAGTTAGATTTACATTGCTTTCTTAGGATTTTAGACAAAACTCAACGACTTGAAATTTACCTAGCTACCAAACTTCACTCGGTACTTTAGTACTCTAATAGGCGAAGCGGAGAATGAACCGGGTTGACAATTTATTCTTTGACAAGCTCTTTAGAGGGTGAACTTCTAGAGGCACGTCAAGTTTTGGCGCCGTTGCCGGGGACTTTAATTAGTAGGTTGTTAGATATTAGGGGAAAAGTGAAGTTCGTAGACTAGGTGTTTGTGTTTTTGCTTGTGAGAAATTATATTGCTTGTTGTTTGTTGATTGGTTGTTAATTGCTTTTGCTTGATAAAGTTGTTTGTTGTGTGATTGGTTTCCTTGGTGGAATTGTAGGTTGTTTATGATAACGAGGTCCAAGGCTCGTGAGCTCTTGGAAAGGAAACTACACCAAGGCCAAGGAAGTATTGAGATTGATTTGGAAATGACTAATCCGGGGGAAGATACCATGAGGATTGGAGAGTTGGAAAGACAAATTGAATTGATGAAAGCATTGCTCAATGAGAGGAATGGTCCTCGTAGGCCACTCCAAAATCTTTTTCGACCTCAAGTAGAGCCGTTAACCGGTGGTTTCCGACTTGGAGTAAATGCCACGCAGTTTGAAATCAAGCCTCAATTGGTTCAAATGATTCAAAACAATCAATTTGGAGGACATGCTACCGAAGATCCGAATGTGCATATATCCCAATTTTTGGAAATCACGGATACCATTAAGATCAATCAAGTTCCTCAAGACTTGATTCGGATGCGATTATTCTCATTTTCCTTGAGAGATTCGGCAAGACATTGGTTTGAGGGTCTAGACAAGACAAATATCACCACATGGGAAGAGTTAAGGGAGAAGTTCCTCTTCAAATTTTTTCCATCAAGTCTTACCTTGAGGAGAAGGGCAGATATTACCTCATTCGGACAAAGATATGATGAATCTCTATATGAGGCATGGGATAGGTTCCGAGAGCTCATACGGAAGTGCCCAAGCCATGGTTTTTCCAAGAGTCAACAAATATGCCAATTCTATGGTGGATTGGAGTCTGAGATGAAAATGTTGTTGGATGCGTCTTCGGGAGGAGTGTTCCTTGAATTGGAAGAGGATGAAGCTTGGAGTTTGATTGAGCGGATAGCTAATAATAGCAGCCAATGGCCAAGGAGAAGAAGGGATTATGACGAAGTGAAAACAGTGAGAGTAGCAAGTGGTATAGAAGTATTGCAAGATCAAATGGCTTCAATGCAAGAAAAGATCGAGATGTTAATGTGTGAAGTCGAGAGACGAGGTAAGGGATATGGAAGAGATGTGTACTCTATGGGAGTTCCATTGAGTGGATATCAAGAATTGAGGAATGAGCCATACGGTGGAGACTTCTTATTTGATCCATGGGACAATAGGAGTGTGGCATCACAAGTGTGGGAGAACTACTCGAATCCTTTATACCTGGAAGAGGAAGAAAGGATGCCGGAAGTGGAAGAAAATTTTGAGTGGAAGTGTGAAAGAAACGAGACATGTTTGAAGGAAATTAAATCACAAGTGGCGTGTATAGTGAACCAATTAAATCATGAGGAAGAAGATCCTTTGGAGGGTGCTTGTGGAGTAATAACCACTAGAAGTGGATTGTCTTATGATGGGCCGAAGCAAGTTACTCAAGAAAGTGAGAAGGAGAAGGATGATGGAGTTATTAAGAAGAAAGTTACGTTCAAAGAAGAGGAAGAAGTCATACCGAAAGAAGCTAAAGAACATGATGCATCGGTAAAGAAATCCACTGAAAAAGAAGCAATGCCTTCTATGCCTTACCCTCAACGATTTGAGAAGAGTAGGAAGAACAAGAAGTTTGCTAGATTTCTTGAACATTTGAGCAAGATTCATATAAACCTTCCGTTACTAGAGGTATTACAAGAAATGCCGGGACATGTCAAGATGTTGAAAGAGATGTTTACTCAAAAGAGTAAGTTTGGGATTGGTGAATATGAGACGGTGTACCTATTTGAAGAATGTAGTGCAATGATTCAAAGGAAGATGCCATTCAAAAGGCAAGATCTAGGCAGTTTCACTATTTCTTGTGTGATTGGAGGAGTTGAAGTCACTCGTGCTTTGTTTGATTCCGGAGCTAGCATTAATCTAATGCCATTGTCTTTGTTCAAGAAATTGGAAATTGGGGAGATTAAAGCCACCACCATGACACTTCAAATGGCGGATAGGTCCTTGTCATATCCTAAAGGGATTGTTGAGGATGTGCTAGTAAAAGTGCGAGATTTTATATTTCCGGCTGATTTTGTGATACTTGACATGGAAGATGACGGAGATGTTCCTCCTATTTTGGGAAGGCCGTTTTTGTCCACTGGAGGAGCTTTGTTTGACATGAAACATGGCCAACTAACTTTTCAATTTGATGGAAAAAGAATCACTTTTTCTTTTCCCGAAGCCATGAAGAGGCCATGTAGAGATAGTGAGGTGGTGAATGAAAGAACATTTGAGAAGTATGAGGGGAAACTTGAAGAGACTCCAATGCAAGAATCAACAGTTGTCAAGCCATGGAATGAAACAGATCAAGAAGAGAGAGTTTCAAAGGACACGAGACTCATTCTGAGGATGAGTGGCAATGTGATTAATGAAGGCATGGGGGATAAGAGTTCAAGCTTTGTGATGAAATCTAAGGAAAGTGTGAGTGATGTTGAAGAAGGAAAGGAAATGGAAGATACGGAGATGAAGAGTGATGAAGTTAAAGAAAAGGAGATAGAAGTGGTGCAAGAGGAAGAACCACAAAAGGAGGGTGAAGTGTTACCTCAAGAAGATGAGGAGGATAAGAGCACCAACGAGTTGGTGCAACATGAGGATTGTATGAAGAACGGTGATAATGAGATACCTTCACCCGAGGGAATTCAAGAAATTCCAATTTTTGAACAACTATTCAAAGAAGAGTATGAGGAGAAGTCTATAATGGGAGGACTATGTGGAGAAATGGTGTTTGCTTTTCCTTCCCGGTTAATAGAAAATGTTGAAAAGGTGGTGGTGCTAACAAAGAAGGTGAATGAGGTTTACGAGTTAGTTGATAAAGAAGACAGATTGAGGAGATGTAATAATTCCGATGTTGTATTGGAAAGGTCATTGGTGATTGAGACATGGTTAGATGGGGTGTTAGATAGCATGCTTGTGTTGAGAAAATTTCGAGTAGTAATGAGTGTGAGTTTGGTTGGAGGTAGCGTAGGAAGAAGATCAACCAATGAGTCGCTTCCAAGCAATATGCGATCGGTAGAGAAAGGTATACACAAAATTCACAAGATTTTTGACAACGGATGATTCGGTAAGGTCGTCTAGCTACCGACGTTAAGGAAGCGCTTGTTGGGAGGCAACCCAACTAATTTTGTTTCTTTTATTTAATTTCTTTTAGTTGCTTTTATTTTGAATAAATGATTAGTTGTTTGGTTTTGTGTTTGTAGGAGGAGCTACAAGATCGAGAGGAGTGACGATGCACCGTCCACCGTTTTTGCAAACTTAGTCTCACTTGACTAAGTTTGGGGGGATGTGCCGGTAGCCGGTGTCTTGGTTTATTCTTCTATATCCCTTTATCATCATTATCACTCTTCCTTAGCTAGTTTAGTTTATTCTAGTTGATTTGAATAATGATTTGAATTCGATATGGTTGTATTGATCTACTTATCTTACTTTGGTTGTGGATTGGATGTGAATTTTTGAATGATTTGGATGATTGAATGGATAGACCTTTTTATTGACAAGTTTACTTGTGCTTAATTCTTTCTATTTGGCATGGGTATGTGGAATGTGTTGGTCCCGGTTTTTCAGAGTATAAAACGTTAGCAGCGGAAATAATGAAAGAGTAAACGTTTTCTTGCACTTGCTGGTTAACCAACTGACTGGGACCTGTCAGCTGGTGATTCAAAACTTTGAATATTTTAGGCCTTGTTTGCGCAGTTATCAGTTTTCAGGGTATACACCAGCACTTGGGTGCTGGGTTTAAAATACGAATGTAATGCGGAAAACTGATAAAGACAAAGGATTTATAGTGGTTCGATCAACTGATCTACGTCCACTCTCCAGTCGTAGCACTGGAAATTTCACTAAGAGTAATCGGGTACAAGTGTCCTACGATCTATCTCTAGCTGGTGAATGCCTCGTCCACCAGTTCACTAGATCAACCGCTCCCGGTCCTTGTCCTTCTTCAACTCTGATCAGCTGGTGGAGTGCGAGCACGTCACTTCAACCTCCACCACTTCACTGGGTGTTTAGTTCTCCCAAGAACGTATCTTCTCAATACGGCAAACTGCCCGTGATAACTCAAGTGCTGGCTGGCACAAGAGCTGCTGTGAACTTCCTCGGAAGAGAAAGAGCACCAAAGAGATCAGTAACTTACAAGCTGGAAGCTTGAAGTCTCGTGTTTGA
>JAPKLW010000636.1:214082-249630 GCA_026898455.1 Plectranthus barbatus | reverse complement strand
GCCAGCCAGCACTTGAGTTATCACGGGCAGTTTGCCGTATTGAGAAGATACGTTCTTGGGAGAACTAAACACCCAGTGAAGCTGTGGAGGTTGAAGTGACGTGCTCGCACTCCACCAGCTGATCAGAGTTGAAGAAGGAAACAAGGCCGGGAGCGGTTGATCTAGTGAACTGGTGGACGAGGCATTCACCAGCTAGAGATAGATCGTAGGACTCTTGTACCTGATTACTCTTAGTGAATTTCCAGTGCTACGACTGGAGAGTGGACGTAGATCAGTTGATCGAACCACTATAAATCCTTTGTCTTTATCAGTTTTCTGCATTACATTCTTATTTTAAACCCAGCACCCAAGTGCTGGTGTATACTCTGAAAACTGATAACTGTATAAACAAGGCCTAAATTTTTCTAAGTTTTGAATCACCAGCTGACAGGTCCCAGTCAGTTGGTTAACCAGCAAGTGCAAGAAAACGTTTACTCTTTTATTATTTCCGCTGCAAACGTTTTATACTCTGAAAAACCGGGACCAACAGAATGTATTGTGGTTTGGAATGAATGGTGGAATTTGGGCATATTGCTTTATTTTTTGTTGAATGAATACTTGGATTGTGGAAGTTGGTGGAAATGAGAACTTAATAGGCGAGTTTATGCTCAAGTTTTTGGTGGTGTGTTGTTTTGAGTAGGTGCAAATAAGGAATGGAGAGCGGAGATCGTGCCTACTGATGGGTAACGCTTTCTATCATTTTCCTACCGTTAGTTTTAATTGTTTCGTGTTATGGTATGTAGATTGTTTGTAGTAATGTTGTGTGCTTGTGTTTGTGTGTGATGAACTCGAATTAGACTTGAGATTTAATCATGATTTACTTAGGGAAGTTTGATGCCTACTTTAACCAATGATAGAGCGGAATCTAGTTTTCAAAGCATGTTGTAAGTTTAACTTTTGAATTGCCGAGTTTTGTATGTGGTTAATGCATAGGACTTGACAAAAAGCTGTGAGGTTTGAGCCATGATATTGTCATATCTTTATTGATTGTGAGTAGCAAGATTGAGAGTACGAGATCTAGAACTTGCATCCGTTCTCTATCTATTGGCATGAGTGTGTAACTAGAAAATGATCTTAGGCCATCATTTCTTAGTCCTACCTTTCACACCGGGAGTATAAGGTGGTTGTTGGTCCCGGATATCAGGGTATACTTTGGCAGCGGAAAATACGTAAGTTCGTTTCTTGCACTCTGCTGGTTACACAGCTGACTGGGACCTTGTCAGCTGGTAAGTCAACTGGCAACTGAGTATTCAGCTGACTGGCAACTGGCTGGTCAGCTGATGACTCAGGACTTAGAAAATTTTAGAGTCGAGTTTGCACAGTTATAAACTGGTTTCAGTTATACTCCAGCACTTGGGTGCTGGGTTTTAAATCAGTAAGTAAATGCTGAAAGCAGTAAATAACAAGGATATTTTATAGTGGTTCGATCAACTGATCTACGTCCACTCTCCAGTCGAAGCACTGGAAATTCACTAAAGAGAGCAATCCGGTACAAGATATCCTACGATCTATTTCCAGCTGGTAGATGCCTTGTCTACCAGTCCACTAGATCAACCGCTCCCGGGTCTTGTCCTTCTTCAACTCTTGTCAGCTGGATGGAGTGCGAGCACGTCACTTTAACCTCCACCGGTACCACTGACGACGTGGGTGTTTAGTTCTCCCAAGAACTTGACTCTTGCTGGCGGCAAAACTGCCCGTAATAACTCTGGAGCTGGCTGGCTCAAGAGCTGCTATGTTCTTCCTCGGAATGAGAAAGAACACCAAATGAGATCAATAACTCACAAGCTAGAAGCTTGGAGTCTCGTGTTCAAATGATTGACACACGGAGTAGCTTTAAGAAAAGCCTCGAAAGATTGCTTATACGCTGATATGAATGCGTTTGAGCTTTCGGTAGTTCAGGAATGGCTAAGAGTGGGCAAGAGTAGCTAAGAGTATTGAATGCTGTTGGATCTCACGTATTTATAGACGTGAGATTCAGATTCAAATACTAGCCGTTTGGACACATCCGGAAAAGTCTCTGTCCTCGCATGTCCTTCTGCAGGCGGCAGGTAGGAATTTCCGGAAAGCGCCATACCTTTGACCGCTTTATCTGACACAGATCTCTTTGAGTCAGAACGGCACTATTCGTCAGTACGAGGAATCGGAACTGGTAGTCTTGAACTGATAGACTTTAAGGCATCCTCCTTAAAGTTATACACTGTCAGTTACTTCCTCAGACGGATCTTCTTTTTGTCTCTAAGTCTTCGGGAGAGCGAATCTTCAATTCTGCTGATAACCTCCGACTGGTAGATCATACTGGTGATCTTTGTGCTGGCAGTCTCTGCTGGTGACTTTCCTTAGCACAATCAAGGTCTACCAATTCGTCTGATGTTATCTCTTGGAATCTCCCGTGACTGGTGGCTTCACCGCTGGTGAATAGTGTCAGCCAGAACACATATTCTGCTGGTAGATCTGTCAGCCTCCTGCTGGTGAAATCTTCCCACTGGTGAACAGTAGCCAGTCGATAGCTCAACTCTATGCTGATGAACAGTGTCAGCATGAGTCTTCGTCAGCCGCTTGCTGGTGAGACTTCTCTCAACTGGTAAGCACATCTCATGCTGGTGAACAGTAGCCAGCATGAGTCTTGATCAGCTGCGACTTACAACTCAAAATACCTATACAGGACTTTACATTTGAGACTAGAGCTATTCTAGAGACAAACTGACGCTGGTTGGACTTAGGATTTGATCCACCAAAACACCAAACTAGAATCTAAGCAAGTAGCTACTGGGGAGGGGAAACTTAGCCAAATTTCCCAACAGTGGTTGTTATCATTATAATTTTGCCTTTCATATCTTTGATTCCCGTGATTGAGCTTTAATGGTGAATTTTCTTTGATATTATTAGGATTAAATTTGGGGGATTAGAGTGTATGAGGGTGAATACGGTGATGAGAGTTGGGTTGGGAATTGATTGAATGAATGATGTTTGATGAAAGTATTGAGGCATGAAAATATGAAATTAGGGATTGTTGTTGATCCTTGAAAAATTGGGCACCTACAGAAATTTTGGTGCAATTGTGTGAAAAGAAGGAAAGGCACCTACAAATCATGGAAGATGGTGCTAGGAAAAGAAAAAAAAAAGAGAAAAAAAAAGAGAGAGAAGAAAAGAAAAGAAAAAGAAAAGAAAGAAAGAAAAAAAAATGTTGTGAAAAGAATTGCCTCGGGGTTGTAGTGGTTCGAAAAGAATAAGTTTGGGGGTTTTGGGAAATTGAGAAGTTTAGTCACTTTGGCCCAAAATCACCCACCTTTTAGTTAGCCACGTTACAACCCGTGAAAAGACCTTTTTGATTCTAGAAACTAACTCGTTGTAGTATAGTGGTGAGAGTGGATGCAAGCCTATGGAAATCAAGCTCGAGATCTTGCGAATGTGTGAATCTCATCATCCCTAAACACGTGAGGGAGTGCTCTCGTTTCTTGTATCCAATTTTGATGAGTGGTTCATGTCCTTGGCATTAACCTAGTTACAAAGTTAGGTGATAATCTCATTTTACTTGAGCATGCTAAGATAACTTTGATGAGCTATGAGGAATCATTTGAGGTAGGTTGAGAACTTTTCTTTGTTTTGATTGAGGACAATCAAAGGTTTAAATTGACCTATATTTTGGTGTGTTTGTGTGCTTGTTTTGGTTATTTTACGCCCGTATCATAGGTTTTTCTTCATGTTTGGTTGTGTTTTGGTTTGGTTTTCGTGTTTTGTGTGTTTCATGTGTGTAGGTTCAGTTTTGAGCATAATCGAGCATTTTCGGTGGAGTTTTGGTGGAAAATCGCACGAAGTTGGAGGTTTTGAGGTGTCGCCCGCCCGAGCTGCTGCAGGACCGGCCGAGCGTCATTTCAGAGAGCTCGACCGGTCGAGCTTGTGCAGGCTCGGCCGAGCTGCATTTCAGAGAGCTCGACCGGCCGAGCGTGTGCAGGCTCGGCCGAGCCATGTTTCAGGAGAGGCTCGGTCGAGCCCGTTTTGGACCGGGCGAGCGGCCCTGTTGCTCAACATTTTGGCGGTTTCTAACTTCGACCGGGCGATCCGAGGGTCATTTTTCTTGTCTATAAAAGGGGGAGAATTGAAATTAGAGAGAACTTTTTTGACATATTTCATTTTTAGAAGTTAGAATTCTCTCTCACGATCGTAACTACCATTCTTCTCATCCACAACCAAGGAGCTTCAACCTCATTCCTTGGAGGAAATTTGAAGGATCAAGCTTGGTAGATCAAGGCACAAGACCAAATTAGGGAAGAATCTTCTTTCTATTCTCAATTGTAATGATTTTCAACAATTTTCATTTTGTAATTGCACAATTGATGGATATGATGAGCTAAACCTCTATTGGATGTTGAATTGAGAGAGGATGCATGAAATTAGAATTGATTTTTGCTTGTTTACCTTTCTATGTGAGATTGGAGCATGCTAGAGCCTTTTCACAATCCCTAAGTGTAGGTATTTGCCAATTTAGATGATGATTGATATGAGTATTGCAGCCGTTACGCGGATATGAGTGTCGCGATTAGCATGTTTCCTTGTGTTACTTTATCCAATCCATGTGCGGGTAGAGTGAATAGGGCAATGATTCACGTTCCTTTTGGAGTGAGCTATAGCTGATAACGTGACTGTTTGAGGTGGTAGTTTCATCAACGGTCTGTTCACCGTGACTGGGGATCGACTAGGGTAGGGTGAGAGTCCATCCTCATAGGAATTAAATTGAGTTTACAACAAATATCGACCTAATGGATTGCATCCAAACTTGATTCAACATCCTCTTTTCTTTAATTGCGTACTTCGTTGTCTTGATTTACCGGTGATTGGATATTGATTGTGTGAGTTGTTGATGAAATGATGATGATTTGTTATGTTTGGTTAGTTAGATTTACATTGCTTGCTTAGGATTTTAGACAAAACTCAACGACTTGAAATTTACCTAGCTACCAAACTTCACTCGGTACTTTAGTACTCTAATAGGCGAAGCGGAAAAGGAACCGGGTTGACAATTTATTCTTTGACAAGCTCTTTAGAGGGTGAACTTCTAGAGGCACGTCACTAGTACTCTAGGTTTTTCATTGCACAGTCCATGTGGGATCGACCACCTTAGGGTGTAAAAGGGTTTAAAATTTATTTGCTTGCTGCTAAAAACAGCTTATCAGTAACACTACTATGGATGTATCTAACTATATTTATTTTCTTATTTATACACTTTTTCTTAAAATAAAACAAGCAAAATAGTAAACTGGTCAATTTAATAATATGAATGATACTTATAAATTACAACTATTAAGTTTAATTCATTTGAAACAAATTTATTATTATTTTCCAAAAAGATGTGGTAAAATTCTTGTAATTATTATACTTTGCAGCATAATTTTTTAAGTAATCTAAATCTTAAAATCTTTTGGGATTATTATATTGCAACTGTACAAAGGTATATAATGCATATTTACAGGCTTATATAATGCATATTTGCATGTTTATATATTTTCATATGTATGTTGCATTATTAAGCTTGTAAATATGCATTATCTACATATACATAGTTGCAGTATCTTATTTTTACTATGATTATCTTGTTCGAAACATGTGCAATACTGATTTCGTTTGAAAGATAATTAAATTATCTTTATTTTGATGTACGGTAAGTTAAAAAATAATTTAAATTGAGTGAGATATGATTAATTCAAGTTTTATAAGGAAATTAGAGAATAGATAATATATATATATATATATCCGTTATAAATTTACATACAATTAAAAATTTACATACTATATATAGCTAATATATATAGCTGTTTACTACTTTTCACTAATTTGCAACGCCTTTTTTTTCTTCCTTTATAAATACACACATCTCACTTTCATTCTTCACTTCTTATTCCATTACCATCTTCAATTTTCTTACCATTTTTATAGCTTCTTCGTCTTTGTTTTTCTTTCTCAAATGGTTGGAAACAATCGTGAGTCATTTTCTAATTATTTTGCCTCATCACAAAATCAAGAAAACTCAAACTCAACAAATCCTCCACCATATCCTCCGAGTGTTCAAAACTTTCAAGTACCCTATCCACCATTTTATTTTCAAAATTTTCCAACTATGCCAATATTGCTCCTCCGAATTATAATGAAGCAATGGGAGGTCATTTTGCTATGCCACATCCTCAAAAGCCATTTTATCCATTACCAACACCACCACAACCACAACCACAACCACAACCAACTTATGTTGATATTAGACGCTTAAGTGTAGGAGGATCGTCAAGTGATAAAGAACAAAAGTTATCATTTGAGGCAGGTGGCTCTCAATTCCCACCACACTCCACCCAACCTGAAGCAGGTGTCACTCTTAATAATAAAGGAAGTAGTCGACGTCCAAATGCGGGATGGACACATGATGAGGAGAAGTGTCTAGCTCAAGCCTGGAGTACTATTAGCAATTGCAACAAAGTTGGAATTTCACAGAAGAATAAGGAATTCTGGCAAAAGACTGCGGATTATTATAATGGTAATTTACCGAAAGATGCACAACCAAGAACCGATGTATCAATTAAATCTCATTACATGTAATTATGCCTGACGTCAATTTATTTTATGGGTGGTATAATAATTTCTACAGCAATCGAGCTAGTGGTCAAAGCGATGATGATATCTTGCATGCCACAATGGAGAAGTGGAATGTCATTAACCCAAATAAATCCTTTAAGTACATGCACGTATGGAAGGTGATGAGAGAGTTAGAGAAATGGGCTCCTGAACATGCTAACAAGAAGTCGAGAACTTCATAATCAAATGACCATGCATCAACAGGAAGTGAAGCTCGATCTCGTTCAATGGGAAAACAAAGAGCCAAGAGGCAAAACAATAATATGGTTAAAATTTCTGAAATTAATGTGGAAGAGCGACGTGAAAGATGGGCAACAATGAAAGAGATTCAACAAGAAAAACTCAAACAAAAGAATATCGAGTTGGAGCAACAAGACTACTATATTTGTTTCAAAGATACGAGCACAATGTCGACTAAAGAACTCCAAACTCACACAAGTATCATTGAAGGGATTAAAGCAAGGCGCGGCTGGATTTGAAGACTTAAGTTGTTTACTTTAATTACTCTATTATTGTTTTGTTATCTTACATGTATTTTTTTTCCGTTGGTGTGCTTTAATTATGTATTGTGTGTTTGTTTCTAATTTATAAATCTTTGTATTTTGAATTAATATAATTCCTAGCAAACTCATTCTTACAAACTAGCAATTTATTATCACAACTCATTTATTTGATTCAAATAATTTAACCTATAATTTTTTAAGATGCCTAGGCTATAATTTTATTATTGATTTTAATTATTTTCATGACTTAATAATTATAATTTTCAATACAAATTAAAATAAATTATTATATTTTATTTATATATGTACATAAATTATATTGATCATATAATTAATATTATGATATATATAGTGGGAATGGATACAACTAGCCACTTTGAATAAGTGGGTATGTTTTATAGCCACAAGGATAAAAATATAAGTTTTCTAGCCACTTTGTACTTTTGTCTTTTTCTCTCTTCCATTTTCGGCTACAAGACAAAATTTACTTTATTTAAGTTGTTTCCATTTTCGGAAATATTCATTATTTAATTTATTTATTCATTTATTTAATTTTGAACAATTAATTTGAACTACCAAGGTAGTTGTAAATTTATTACAACCTTTTACAAACAAATATTTTCGGTTGTACGAGGAAGCAAACATTTTAAAAATTATTTGAAGATTGTTGAGAGGGTTTAGAGAGAGAAAAATCGAAGGTATGTTGATTTCAACCATTTTTTCTTACTTTCGATTCGTTTTCTGCGTTATAATGTTGTTATGTGTTCAAAATCGACATGCATATCTTAGTATCGACTTGTATATCTTAGTTTTTTAGAAAATATCGCGATTTTAGGACTGTTGTTCGTAAAAAAATACGCAGAGAACTTAGGGAGAAACCCAGGAAAATCGCGATCTCGTGATAAAATCGAGATCTCGACATGTCGAGATCTCGATTTCACCATATCGAGATCTCGACATCATCTCGAGATCTCGATTTTATCACTAGATCGCGATTAATTTTAATTAAATTCCGATATCTCGATATTATTATCGAGATCTCGAATTGTCTGCTGGAATATGATCCTATTTTTTTTTAATATTTTCGTTTCATTTATCACAGATGTCGTATCAACGTTTCATCATACGTCATGGTGGGGCTTGGGACAGATCCGAGTATATGGGCGGAGACGAGCAATTGATTTGTTTGAGACGTGAACGGATCTCCTACAATACCATTTTATCCGAGATTCACGAGATCATGCACTGTGATCTCCTCAGTACTAGCTACTGCTTGTTTTACATGAGCAGTATATCTGGGGGCTCGAGGCATGTGAAGGCTGGACTGAAGACCGACGAAGATATTATGCGGATGCTATATGAAAATAGCATTGATCCAATTATATATGTGGTCACCAAATTGAAGCAAAATCAGTCCGGATTTCAGGCACCTCAGTCAGAGTCACAGCGATCAACACGAATGGGAGGTCCTAGCATCTCATTAGCTGATGATTTCATAGATGAGTATGAGGCGGAATCTACAGATGATGATGATGATGATTATTGTGATGATGATGATAATGAGGAGGAGGAGGAGGAGGAGGAGGCAAGCGAGGAGGAGAGGGACGAGGAGGAGGGGCGGAGTCGGTTGTTTGAGTCCTTGGTCAGTGATTTTTCTAGATGGATTCTAGCTCCTGGGCGAATGGATCAGTACGGACTATCGAACAATAACTTGAGTCTATCTGTGGCTGCAGCTCGACATGATCAGGAAGTAAGGAGTTGGGTGCTTCCTTTAATAGAGGTTGATGCTCCTGAGCGTTTGGAGTGGATTATTCCCGCAGATTGGGCCCCGACTCAGCTGTGCATTGGAGCGACATTTAGCAGCAAGGATGAACTTGACCTTGCTGTAGGACTGCATCACTTGCATCACCGATTGGAGTACTCCACAGAGAGGTCCAGCACTACTCGGCTCAACTACAGATGCAAGCATGGGAATGGTTGTCCTTTTATGCTGCGTGCAAGACAATCTGGAACTGTTTGGAGAGTATTCAAGTGTGATCTGATGCACAGCTGCCAGACAGATATTGATCGTGTTGCTCCCCGCAGAGTGCCCGCAAGAGTGTTGGGTAAGTATTTCTCCAGTAAGTTGGCGGCGGAGGGCGCTATTCTAAAGCCGAAGGAGATGATGTCTGAATTGTTGATTCAATTCGGCATCAAGATTGATTACAGTTTTGCCCTGCGGGCAAGAAACATAGCCATTGCAATGATATTCGGCGAGTGGGAGAAGTCTTATGCGATGCTGCCGGGCTACTTACACATGCTACAGTCTCGTAACCCAGGCACGATGTATGATATATCCACTTCTTCGGAGAGTTTGTTCAAGCACATGTTTTTGGCGCTTGCTCCTTGCATCGATGCATTTCACAGCTTCATGCGCCCAGTGATTGTTGTAGATGGCACGCATCTGAAGGGCAAGAATAAGGGAATGTTGTTTGTTGCGGTGACGAAAGATGGCAATGAACAATTATTTCCCCTTGCTATCGGGATTGGACCCATAGAGGATGATGAGTCGTGGATGTGGTTCATGCATCGCTTGCATGTGTGCTTCGGGGATCGCGAAGGACTGATAATTGTCAGTGATCAGCACAAGAGCATAAAAAATGCAGTTGAGTTAGCATTTCCGAATGCTACGCATGCTATTTGCTACTACCACTTGGCGAATAACATGTCGAGGTACGGTCCGCAAGTTGGTGCTGTTTTACGAGATGCAGCCTACTGTTATAGGCACGATGCATTTCAAAAGCACATGTCTACTTTGGAGATTCTGAGCAAAGAAGGAGCTTACAAGAGGCTTCTGGATATAGGAGTTCACCGTTGGTCGAGATCTCAGTGCCCTGGTACCCGATTCAGCTTCATGACGTCCAATGCAGCCGAATCCCTCAACTCTCGTTTGTTATGGGCAAGGCGATTACCTATATGTGCCCTTCTTGAGACTTACAGAGCTATGGTTGAGAGATGGTTTGACGAGCGACGAGCGGCTGCACGGTCTAGAGATCATGCTCTGACACACGTAGCTATGACGAAATTAACAGAGTCGTCCGAATATGGGCGACAGCTTGTAGTCAGAGGCACCACCATGCCACACATATACAAGGTGGAAGGGCAACAGAGAAGCTACAGTGTAGACTTAGAGCACAGAACGTGTGAGTGTCGTCAGTTCGATCTCGATCTGATTCCATGTTGTCATGCGGCTGCCGCCCTCAGGTAATATGTTAATTCGAACTTTCATTATTGCAAATATGTTAATAAAGATTATTATAACATGTGTGTCTTATTTTTCGATTGTCAGATATATTTCGCAGCCGATATCAGAGTACGTGCCACACTACTACAAGCAATTCACTCTGCTACAGACATATCATCACACCATTATGACTGTGCCGCATCCATCGGATTGGGTACTCCCATCGGAGGTAACATCTTATGTTGTGAGACCACCGATAGTAGTTCGACAGGCTGGCCGTCCGAGGATGAGTAGAGCACGTTCTGGTGCTGAGAGTTCGACCACGCGCAGATCTCAAGTATGTAGGAGATGTCGACAATCCGGTCACAACTCACGTGCCTGCACTGCTTATATTGCCATTGGTGAGGTGGATTTGAACAGTCCTCCACCCCAAGACGGGCCACGTAGGCGACGGGCAAAGACATGTAGTATCTGTCAGCAGACGGGGCATACAAAAAGAAAATGTCCGGATAGAGTTGACCATATGAGTGAGTAGTGGTACTTGCTTTATTTTTGTTTGCGCATCTATGACGAATTGATCAGTTGTTGTTAAGGTATATTGGTTTATATTAATTCTGGTGATATTGTGGTTGATATTTGGACGATTTTTTGAGTTCTTATTTGATCTGTTTAGGTGTTTTGGTTTGTATACGAATTCAGGTGGATTTTACAAAATTGAAATGGAATATCGTGATTTGGAGTTCAATATGTCGAGATCTCGATATCATGATTTCGAGATCTCGACGTCATATCGAGATCTCGAAATCATGATGTCGAGATCTCGACATATTGAACTCCAATAATTGAATCAAGGCAATAATTGAACAACTTTCACTAAGTCGAGATCTCGTCATCAAATTGAGATCTCGACTTCATGTCGAGATCTCGATTTAAAATCGAGATCTCGACTTGGTGATTTGGAAATCACGATTCCCCATTTCGCGATTTGTAGGGTTTGAGTCGAGACAAATTCAATTTGTTGTCTCGACATGTCTCGAAATCAATTTCGAGATCTCGATTTTCTGGATTATTGTCTAATTGGATGTTTAATTCACTAATTTTCAAGGATAATCAACTCATATAACACTCATTTAAGGAAAAATAGATTCGATAACAAAGAAACTTGCAAAAATTCATTCATTACAAAGATGTTTGATTTGTATTATACTACTTCTACTTCATCCTATTCAAACATGAATAAGGTATGAACATTTCAAATAGAAACATCTTATGCATGCATAGATTCAAATGTATAATGTCTTATGTTAAATGAACTTTAAAGTGTTAAATAAATGTTAAGTAATGTATGTTTAAACTGTATAATGTTTTAATTTAAGATTAATTACAATTAATTACTTAATTACGAATTTCGAGATGAAATATGAGATTTCGAGATCTCGATTTGATTTCGAGATCTCGAAATCTCCTATTTCATCTCGAAATTCGTGATCTGTTTTTCCAAAAAATCCATTTACTCCTGCTCAGCTTAAATACACCAAAATGCAAATTCATATCAATCACAAAATACATCAAAATGCAAATTCAATATTAATAATAACAATAGAAAATAGTACTACAACTGTTCAGCTTCTCGAGCTTCTGCTTCTCTACACCAACTTACAATCCTAGCACCTACAAGCTGCCTATAATGAATTGTAAACTCATTAGTAAGGTCACTAACTGGAGCTCTCCTCTTTCTAAGTAGTAACCTATCAACAAAAATCATACAATATACTCGACAACTATGTGAATCTAACTGCATGGGCATCTCAGTAAAATCCTTAATCAGAGAAAAATTACCAAGGATTCTTACACGAGGAGGATCGACCATGTCCCAGTACCCGGCAGTTTCAAGGACACGGGGGAGTAATACAAGAAGTGGTCGGAGTTCCTTGTCCCGCTTCAGATAGAGAACTGGGTCAGATGGATCATTCAAAGCGTGGAAAAGTGAGTCATATAACTCAACGGTCCAGCTATGAAGATCAATCCGTACAGTGACCCAGTGTTCGTAGAGATGGACAATCCCGATCACCTAAAATACAAATCAACACAATTAAAGTTAACATGAAAACTAATAGAACAATTTAATATGAAAATATGTCACTTACATGTTTGGCCTTGTACCAACTCCTAAAGCCAGACAATCCACCACGACCCTGGACAGCTTTCACTAGATCATCATGGGCCTCCCACCAATCGTAATTATCAACCGCCTTTCCTCGTTTTTTCTTTGGGACTTTATCCCATTTTAGCAAGATACGGTCCTGCACATAATATACATTATAATATGAAATGAAAATTAAAGAATAAAAAAAAAATTTAACATTCATTACTTACAAAGAAAGAGGGGTCTAATATGATAGTGCTGTCCGGGTCAACACCGTCCTCAAGTAAGCTGCTGTCAGCTCTGGCAACCATGTCTCGTGACATACGCATGAAGATCTGCAAAAGCTGATATCACAAAAAAAAAAAAATTAATATAAAGCAGATAATATAAAAATTCACAACTAATAGTTATGCACTTACATCTTCTGTAATATCCTCCTGCGGGTCATTAAGTGGCCGGAAATATAGCTCCCTACTAATAACCATTCCCTCCTCAGGCACCCTGACTTGCTGCGTGATATCGTCCATGAAAGACAGATAGTCTGTCATCATCTTCGGACCAGAAACACGAAAGGGGGCGGTACGACCAGCAGCGAATGAGGCGGTGGGGCCCGCAGTGGATGAGGTAGTGGGCCCCGCAGTCGATGAGGTGGTGGGGCCAACGGGCTGAGAGGCGGTGGGGCCTGCAGCCGATGATGAGGTGGGGCCAACGGGCTGAGAGGCGGTGGGGCCCGCAGCCGATGACGAGGTGGGGCCAACGGGTTGAGAGGCGGTGGGGCCCGCAGTCGATGAAGTGGTGGGGCCAACGGGCTGCGAGGCGGTCGGGCCAAAAGAGGAGGCTGTCCAATCTGAAAAGATAATATAAATATATAAGTAAAATATAGTCAAATATAAATCAAATTAAACACAAGTACCTCTAGAATAAGGAGGATACGGTGGGGCCCATCTCTCGCTACGGCGAGGGCGGCAGAGAAGTGTATCTGCGAGGTCCAGTAAGAAGACCTTCAACCTATGAGTAACCCTGGCAGACACCGGCTCCACAATATTCTGACTCACACGATCAGCTACCGGCACCATCAGTCTATCTGCGACTGGCCCAATAAGTCGCTGAGCCACCGGATCAATCATCGTCTCTGCCAATGGCTTAATAACCCGTTGTGCCACTGGATCAATGATCAGATTCGCTAATGGATGTATAAGCTGCTGCGACAGTGGTGGCATATCTCGCTGCACCGCTGGATCAATCATGCGATCAGCCACTGGAGCAATCATGTAATCTGCTAGTGGCTGCACGAGCCCTGCTCTCAGTGGTGGAAGAAGTGTATCTGCAAGTGGCTGCACGAGCTGACCAGCCAATGGCACTGCAAATCGCACCATGTCGTCCGTGGACATCCCGTACCACTCGTACCATGGAGGCTGTCCAGTCTGAAAAGATAATATAAGTATATAAGTAAAATATAATCAAATAAAAATCAAACAAATTTAAACACAAGTACCTCTCGAGGCTCTGCAGATGCGGAACGTCGCGGGCGCTTCTTAGCCCGTCGCCGAGGAGAAAAATGAGTAGGCTCGAAAGAAGAGCGGACTGGAACCTCAAAACCACCACTGCTCATTTCGAACTCTGGCCATGGGTCGCGTTGTAGCGGCGACTGATGCGGCGGCGGCGACTGATGCGGTGGCGGCGACTGCTGCGGCGGCGGCGACTGCTGCGGCGGCGGCGAGGGACGGCGCTGTGGCGGCGACTGCTGCTGCTGTGGAACCCTCCTCGAAGAAGACCTCGAGGCACTAGCAGCACCCCGCTGAGAGACTGATGATCGGGGCCTCAAGCCTCTGTAAGGTATAAATCTGCGAATCATCGGTTGCTCAGCATTCCGCAGACTTTGCCAAAACTCAGAATCGGCCTCATCCTCAGTCGGCTGCAGTGAAGTACTACAAACATGCTGAAAAAAAAACAAAAATCAAATAAAATATATAATATTTTATTTTAATAATAATTAAAAAAAAATCATAAACAATAATTACCTCTTTTGTGAAAAAATCAGTAAAGTCAGCATCCCGAACATAATGAGGTTTCCAAATCAAGCATCGAGGCATAGTCCCCAATGGCATACCGCGTAACGCACATACCTTTGCCAGATCAGGGATCACCTCGTACGCCCATGCCTGCAAAATAATGTAAATAATTAATAATTCTTGTCTTGACTTTTATAAATTAAAAATATATTAAATTAAAAATTAAAATTACAAATAATTACCTCTAACACCCAAACAGGGCCGTATATATGGACCAAAGGCACCTTAGCTGACTTCGAAGATGTGATCACGACAGACATCTGATGCAGCAAGACACTGAACGACCACGAGCCCCAAGGGAAAGCCCTCCACTCGTGAGGCCTCTCCACCAATGCATAGACCCATGGGTCTACCATTCGCTTCCCATCCAAGCAAATCAACATCCGGTACACAAAAAGAATCTGAGCGATCTTCACATAATCATCAAGAGAATCGCTTAGAATCAAGTCCCTGTTCATGAAATCAAGGTGCAACTGATCTACACTCGGCAAGTCTTGGTAGTGAGAATATAAGCACCCATCCTTCGGGATATCACTCAATTTCATTGCAGTAGGATCAAAATCTGAATCGCCGAACCGCAGCCCGGTCATCAAACAGAACTCCTCTGCACCTAATCGTAAGTTGGTTTCGCCAACACGAAACCACAGCTGATCCTCAGCCCCATCCACATTAATCTCGTGGGTGATAAGAGCCCAAGTAGCACGTATCGTTCTCTTCTTCCACCGGAAAGAGAGAAATTCACCAAAGGGACCTTCCCTAAATAAATTGGAAATATCATCGTCCTCATCTCCCAAGCTCGCAAATCTAGTCCGAATGTCCTCAAGAATGTCCCGATCGTAACAATTCATCGACCGCGGGACTGTCCCCTGCAGACCGGGTCTGATCCACTCCCAAACCTGCAATTAAATAAAATAAAATATTTAAATAAAAGCAGAATTAAAAGAATTAAAAGCAAATATTAAAAAAAAAATTAAATCGAGATCTCGATTTTGAAATCGAGATCTCGATTGGCTAAATCGAGATCTCGATTTCAAAATCGAGATGAAATGTAAACGCATTATTATTATGGATTTAAAAAAAATCGAGATCTCGATTTCGAAATCGAGATCTCGATTTGCCAAATCGAGATCTCGTCGTCTCTCTCCTAGGGCGGCTTCGCACAGTGTTTTTCACAGTAAATCGCAGCAAAAATCAATCCTACATTGTTTCTAGTCGTATTTAAGCCTAGAAATCGATGAAATACGAAATCTAATCAACTATAAACATAATTAAACATGTATTTGAATCTAAAAAGCATAGAAAATTCGACGGAAAAGCAGAAAAAATGACGAAAATGTTCAGCCCGTCGCCGTAGGAATTAACTTACTTGGTTTGGATGTTCTTCCTCTCCAGACATTGTAATAGGCGCAATGTATTTTTTTTCCGGTTGGGGCGTGCGTTTTTCCGGCCGAGAGAGCTTGAAATCGCCAAAAATGGAGGCTGCGGCTGTTCGACGGAAAAGATAGGAGAGAGAAAGGGGGGAAGTGGGGTAGGTGGTGGGGTAGGTGGTGGGGTAATAGACAATAAATCCAAAATAATTAATGCAACAACATTTGAAAATTCAGTTTCTCTCTCCAATCATTGGCAAAGTGGCTAAAAAACATGTATTTTTATACATGTGGCTAGATAACTTAACAAGTTAAGTGGCTAGATAAATTTTGGCCTCATATATATATATATCATTAATATATGTATAGGTTTTTCTTTAATCAAATTCACTTCTATAATTAAAAAAAAGTTGTAAATTGTAATGGTAGCCGACAAGAATGGCCCACCAAATACTTCATCCGAGGTTTCATAATTTTTTGCCACATCAATCTACACAAACATGTGTAATTAGGGATGTCAATAAAGCCCGAAATCGATGTGTTAGCCCGAAATCGATGGGCTAAAATGCGGTTTAGGGTAAAAAATTTCCAACCCGAAATTAATTTTAACCGAATGGGTTGAACCCGACGGATTTGCGGCCCGAACGGGCTGAGCCCGGTGGGTTGCGGCCTTGCGGGTCGGCCCTTAGGTCCGGCAATATTTAATAATATATATATATATATATATATATATATATATATATTATTCATTATTTTAATATTATTTATATACTACTATACCTATTAATTACCTAATTTCCTAGACTTAATTTTTCGTCACACAAAATCTCATCTATCTCTCCCACTGACGTAGTCCATTACCCTCAAATAACAAAAATTCTTCATTTCTTCATCTTTCACTGTCTTCCACTCGTCACTCTCCTAATTAGCGTACCTACTCATTTCTTCTTTTCAAGCACATTAAGCCTCTCTTTGTTATGTTCACCCAAGTTAAAGCTGCATTTAATTTTATAATCCCTATTTTATCATTTTATATATTGAAGAATGTACTTCTATTATTATATTATTTTTTTAAGAGTCTATTATTAAATTAGTAGGTATATAAGGATTGATGTTTTTTTTCAATTTATGATTGGACTACCTTTTATCTACTTACTATTATCTTTTTGTGAAAATAGTATTGTTTGATGTCTTTTATTTATGTTGGTTCATTATTTTATATTTAATTTTGTTTTAGGGGTTGTTAAACTATTTTAAGAAAATCTTTACAAAAAATAAACTCGTAAATCTTGCGGGGTTGGCCCGAAAACCAGTGGGTCAGGATTAGGTTCAAGTAGGGGTGGCAATTGGGTTGGGTTTGGGTTGGCAGGTCGGGTTGAGACCTAATATTAACACGTTATATGCCAACCCGACCCCGACCCCGACCCATTTATTTTTTCGGGTTAGAAAGTTCAACCCGAACCCGACCTGTTTATTTTCAGGTCGACCCGAGAATGACCCAAATGACCCGTTAATTCTTATTCAAATATTCTAACCAAATTTAAAAAATAAGATATATAAATCTTTTTAGTTCAAATCTTATTTAAATGTTCTAACCAAATTTAAAAATAAAATAAATTAATATATATATATTAAAGTAAAGTAGTAAAATAAATTGTTAACTCCAAAAATTCACATAATTTTTTGTTTTTGTTTTTATTTTTATTGTATTTATTATATTATGACATATTTACAATAAAAAAATAATTAAAAATATTAAAAATTATATTTGTCACTTTTTCCGTAAATTGTTATATCTCATTAATTTATTATATTTACCATTCTTTTAGAATAATACAAATATAACATTATTATAGGATAATATTAAATCAAATCTCATAGATTTTTTGTTAATTGTACTTGTTTTTATTTTTATTAAATGTATATATAAATTGACGTATAATGTAGAAAACAATTTATATTATAATACGTGTAACATTAACGAATAAAAATTAATATATTAAAAATAATCTATAAAAATATTAAGATATAACTCTATTAATTTCATCTTAATATATCATAAAATAAAATATCATATAATTAATTTGCACATAGTGCGGGTGTAAATCATTACATCACATTAATTTTATTTTACTTGATATATTTTAATGTTATAGCTCATACATACTCCCTCCGTCCCGGTCAAATTGTCCACATTTGACCGGGCACAGTGAACAATGTATGTGAGTGATAGTGGGTGGTAGTGGAATGAATATTTTATTAATGAGTGTAGAAAATTTACTATTTTAAGAAAGTAGACTAATATTGTGGGACAGACGAAAAAGGAAATATGGACAATTTAATTGGGACGGAGGGAGTATATAATATATTTTAGTAAAACCTTATGTTTTCACTATTTTATCTTTCTTTATAAGTTTTGCATTTTATCTACTTGCTTTGGTATTATCAAATATAAAAAAATAGTTAGATGTATAATATAAAAAACATATATTATAAATATACTAATATATGCATATATATATATATAATATGCTTATAATTTTATAATTATATTTTAAATAATTAGATAATCTATCTATATATTAACAGAGAATAGTGAAAAAACTATTCCCATAAAAATATTATATCAATTTTTATTTTATAATATTTATTATATTATAACATAAATATATTCTTTATAATAAAAGATGTAACGAATTTATATTTGTCATTTTTTTTAAATATTACATTCCACTAATTTATTATATTTACTATTTTTATATAATACAATTATACTATCTTTAATAGGACAATTTTGTAATCAAACCTCATAGAATTTGTGTTAGGTATATTTCTTTTTTTATTTTCATTATTATTATTATTATTATTATTATTATTACATATATGTATAATTTGACATATAATATAAAATTTAATTTATAGTATAACACATTGAATATAATATTGATGAATAAAAATTAAATATATTAAAAAAATTATTAAAATGGTAAGATATAAAATTTTATTAATTTCAAATTGAAAATTTTGCAGGTTATTTGGGTTACGCGGGTTTGACCCACAGGTAACCCGAACCCGACCCAAAATTTAATTGGGTTCGTGGGTTCAACCCAAAATTGACCCAACAGTTAAATGGGTTGACCCAACCCACTAATTTCGTGTTAGGTTCAGGTCGGGTTGTCGGGTCGAGTCAGAGATTGTCGCCCCTAGGTTCAAGAATTTTTAGTCCGATTCAACCCAGACTGAATAGCCCGATAAAATTAGCCTGAAATCCGATGAATTAGTCCGATTGACATCCCTATGTGTAATGGTGTGGAGTTAGTTTTTTAGGTTTAAAGCTAGGGAAAAATACCCCATTACAACCACCCTAATTGATTCAAATAATTATAGAGATCCAATTTGCTCTTATTCCCATAAAAATAGATATAAAAGTCACATTTTATAATATAAGAAATGCACAGTTTTGGAGCCAAAATGCAGTTGCAGACGTCCGTAGAGCAGTGAGAAAGCTGCAAAAAATGAGTTTAGCGTGTAATCTGCGGTACGATTGATTTGCTCATTTGCGTTTGCGTTTCTCTATGAAGTTTGCATTTGGGTATCGGAACCCTAAACCCAAACAATATGTACGGATTAAAGCGTCTCAACTCCCTCTTCACCGCCGCAGCCGTCTCCCCGTCTCCGGTTTTTCCCAGAACCACTTATGAGAGGAAAGTGCTGCCGCCGGAGCTCTCGAGGAGTCTGCTGAAGCTCACGTGCGAGTCGTCTGCGGATGGCGGCGTCTGCGATGTTTATGTGGTCGGATTAGAGCGTCTCAACTCCACAGCCATCTCCCTGAAACGTTTTTTCGGCAGCGGTCCTCCGGTTAGATCTACGCACTCCTCTCGCCGCCCGTCGGCTCCCGCGGCCAGTGCCAGAATCACTTATGAGGGGGAAGTGCTGCCGCCGGAGCTCTCGAGGGATGTGCTGAAGCTCACGTGCGAGTCGTCTGGGGATGGCGGCGTCTGCGATGTTTATGTGGTCGGAACTAGTCACAGTTCTAAGGTAACTTGCTGTTGTTTTGATTTTTGATGTTGATTGTACGATATTCGAGTAATTTCATTTGTTATTCCAATTCTTTTGACGCTGATTAACGCTTGAGATTGTTCGATAGCAACTGTTATTGAAATTTCGCACAATATCTTAATTTTATTATATTTTTCATGAACAGGAATCTTGCGAGGAAGTTAAAGCCGTCGTAGAAAAAGTTGGAAGATTTAACAAAATAATTTTCGGAATGCCGTATTCTCTCTCGAATGTAGCAACGTTATGCCTATTGCAGGTTGTTTTCTTGGAACTGTGCCCTGGTCGCGCTTGGTATCTTGAGCCTCATAAGTTGAAGGTCGGCCTGTATTTGTATTTGTATTTTTTTCTTATCAGTAGCAATAATCATAAAGGGGTTGCAGCTGTAGAGCCTAATATTTTGCCTTTTCAACTAAATTTCACAGAGCGCTTCAAACTTAGTGTTTTAAAACTCGGTTCATTTAAGTTCTGGTTTTCTGATTTCTAAGGATATGAGTTTTGGTGCCTGAAATTTCTTCCTTCTACTTCTTAACCTCGGTTACAAGGGCTTCTCTAATCTTGTTGTTGAATGGGTTAGGTACTTAGGTGACCACTTTAAAGGCCACATTTGACTTTCTCAAATGGAGCTAATAATCTCTACTTGCAAACAACACTTGAATCACCACTCACCAGCATGCCTTTCTAATACCTTACTCAATTTCTGATATGTTTCTTTGATATGGTCTTGATTAAGTGCTATAAACTCAAAACTAGGCCTGGCTTTTCAGGGGCCAAGGCCAACCATGGGAGATATGATGGAACATTGGAAGGAAAACGGAATTCTATTTGGGACAGTTTGCAGCGGGGTTTTTGCTTAGGTATGAATATGTTATCCATTGCGCTGACGTAGAAGAGAAACATTCAACACCTAATAAAATTTGTAACATGATAGTGAGATCAATAATAAAAGTCTTCCTTAGTTTTCTAGTGAAAATGTGGAACTGCCCGCTTCAGAGTTTCAAGTGGCATATGAAGAAGCAAAGAGTATGGTGGCATGGTTGTAGTTGGTGATCGACCTTTTCCGGTAAACTACTTTTCTTTCTGGGAATGCATCGCCATTCTATTGTGCATTTTGAGAAGCATTCTACTCTGGCTGTGGCTATTGTACTTTCTTTGAAATAGTAATATCACCTAATCAAGACAAGAGATCAATTTTGCATCACCCCTTTACATTGTTCATATGCAGAAATCATTTCTAACAGATTATAGATGAAGCCTTCATTTTTTAATTTTTTAAGCTCTTTTAGGCTCATCTATCTAAACTTTTCGTCGGCATGTCTGTACACACCTTGCAATTATATTCCGAAGCTTACTGCAGCTTTTTTCAGTAACAATGTTTTATTCTTTGGTAGATTACATTGCGGAGAACATGGGCCAAGATGCCTCTTTGGCACAAGATACTATTATCACATTGGGTACTGTTTAACATTACATTCTTGCCAATCATTGCAAATCTCACCAACTGGAAGACGGTATACTTCCTTAGCTTGTAAACTCTGAATTACATCTGGGAAAGTCAGTTTAATAATGTTAGTTGAGCGTTAATAAGTCTATTGTTCCTTTATGTAGGTGAAGGAAATGGATGTGGATTCCAGGATAAATTTTGCGATTGAGATGATGAGTAAGCAGATTCCTACTATCGTGGTAACCGTTCTCTATGAGCGTGACCAGTTACTATTCCGATCCTTTCAAACCAACTTTCTGAAGCTTCATCTTCCCATTCTATGCTTTCTAGTACTGCGTGTTTGATTGTTTTCATTCTTAAACAGATATATGTCGGCGACATTACTGAATGTAGCACGTGAGCATACTTCAGTGGTAGCAGTTGTGGGGAGGGCCCATCTACCAGGAATCCAAAAGAACTGGAAAGAACCGATTGAGGTGAAGAGTTTGTGATTGGTTGATTATATATTACTAATAAGCCTGCATTTGTAATTTCTTAGCATGATATATGTTTGCTTGAATGCTAGGTGGAGCAACTTCTTAGCATTCCATCTGCAAAGAATACAATACTGAAAGGTATTACTATTGGAGTTGCCATCATTTATCTCTTCATCAAGAAATAGCTTCCCCTCCCTCTCTGCCTTAGTGACGGCCCCGGGCCGGTTCCGGGCCGGTTCCGGTTCGGAACCGCCGGTTCCGGTTCCGGGATATTTGGAACCGGAACCGGCCCGGCTAGAAGGGAGGAAGGTTCCGGTTTGGAACCGTAACCGGCGGTTCCGGTTCCGGGCCGGTTCAGCCGGTTCCGGTTCCGAACCGCCGGTTCATCCTTTTTTTTTTTTTTTTTCAATTATACTATTTATTTTGTTCCAAAAATTGTAATTATAAGTATTTATTTCATTTGAGTAATATTTGGATTGTACACAAAAATTGTATATTATTTTTACTTTGTACAAATTAAATAAACACAAAGTCTTTGAGGAATATTATAAATTAAGATTGCAAATTTAAAATTACAAGTTACAATTTTTTTGAAACTACTCAAATTATACAAATTACAAAATTACAAATCACAAGTTATACAAATTATACAAATTACAAAATTGAAGAATTAATATTATTACATAAGTTATATACAATGCTTCAAAATGAAAACTATTAACCAATAAATTCTAAAAAATACAAAAAAATTAAGGGGGGAGGGGAGGGGTTATTGAAAAGGGCTTGCACTTAATTTCTTACCTTAAAATTAAGTTGCCTACGTATCCCTTAATTTTCATTAAGGGAATCAAAGCCCACGTAGTTCTCTTACCTTACTTACCTTTAATCGGAGTCGAAATCCGCATCACCTAGGCCATCGGAAGCATTAGTACTTGCCGCGCTTGCTTCGGAGTTGTAAGCATCCTCGTCGTCGAAGACATGCTTCCAATCCGGTTGTTGTTGTCGATCTTCGGCATCTTTCCAATCTTTAAGCATAACTTGTGCTTCCAAATTGGCCGGTGTCAAGTTGGACCTTCTTTCATCCAACATATAGCCACCCGAGCTAAATGCTTGTTCCACGGCAACCGTTGATGCGGGGACGGCTAAGAACTCCTTCACCATCGTACTTAGGATTGGGTATTGTTGTTGTCGCCTTGACCACCATAGTAGAATATCTACCTCTTGTGGAGCGTTCTCATCTTCTTCGTCTTGAGGCTGCAAACAATCACCACCAACATACATTTCCGCCAAATAAACATCTAGTTCGCTTTGTTGCGAACTTGACGGGCGGTTTTGAGACATAATATTATGAATTCTAGCTAACAAGGGGTTAGCACTAGTTTGGCCGGAAGTAGTTGTCCTAGAGGTAGATCTAATTTGAACTAAGTGGCTATAAGTAATACAAAATGAATCAAAAGCTTCACGTAATGTGGCACTAAGTTGGGCTTTAACTACATCGACGGAGGGGAGGTTCAAATGTTCTAAAGGAATAATTCCGTCGGGTCCTATAAATGCTAAGGTTGTTAGAGCGGTATAATATGTATCAAGAAAAGAATAAACACCATCTAATTTAATACTAGGATCAAACACTTTAGCAATTAAAAAAACGGCGAGAATCTCCCTAAAATATTTTAACCATTTCATAACCATATCAAATATTATATGCCTTAATTCGGGAATAAAACTACATTGATTAAATTGACAAACAATATAACAACAATGATATAAAACTTTAGAACTAGTCGGATAATAGACACCGGATAAAACTTTAGTTGCGTTAGAAAAAAGATTTTAACAATTCATGCAAAGATGTACATGCATCCCAATGAGATAAATGCAAACTAACACCATACTCATCACTTCTAAAAAATTGTACTAATAATTCTTTATATTTAAAAGTTGCATTAAGCATTTCATAGGTGGCATTCCACCTATGAGTAATATCGGTTGGAAAACGTTTAGCTCGGACTCCATGAGAAGTACAAAAAGAAGCCCATTTTTTTTGCAATTTTTTTATGCTTATGTATGACTAAAATTGCTTCCCTAATAGGTTGGATAGAATGAGTATAAAGTTTCATACCATCTTGAACGGCTAAATTAAGAATATGAGTAATACAACGACAATGGAAAAACTTACCTCCGAGGACCGGATTGCACTCCAAAATAAGATCCCTTACCGATGCGGTGTTGTTGCTTGCATTATCAAAACCAATAGAAAATATTTTGTTGTTTATTTTAAATTGGTGAGTTATTTTTATTAATTTACGTGCTATATTGATTGCCGTATGAGGTTCATCAAATTGTCGGTATGCAATTATTCTTTTATTTAGAGACCAAGACGAATCTATCCAATGAACGGTTACACCTAAATAATGATGTTCGGATCTACAATCATCCCAAATATCGGAGCAAATAGAAACCCTATGATCTAATTTTTTAAATTGATCGCGTAAACTCAATCTATATTGTCTAACTCTATTTCTTATTGAACGCACCATAGTTGTGCGAGGAATTCTTTTTTGAAGAGGTTGGACCGGATTTATATATTTTTCAAATTGGTTATCATCTAATAATCCAAAAGCTAAACTCTTTACACAAATTCATGACGATAATGAATCCCTAGATTCTATCGGATCATATTTATGAAGAGTGGAAGAGGAAGACGTACCTTGGGAAGTACCAAATGCACCTTGGTTTAATTGAGTTTGACCCTTAGCCAAGCCAAACTCCATGGGATGCTTCACCTTTAGATGGCGTTGATATGTTCCATATCCACCACCGGCGGTGAATTTGTATTTCTTAGGGCAATAATTGCAAAGTAGATCAAATTGTTCGGGAGCACCTATAATTTTATATTTTTCTAGTTAGATATCATATTTAAAATTTAAAACAAGTATAAGAATTTGAAATAAAATTTTAAATGAGTATAAGAATTTAAAACACCACGTACCTTTCTTTTGCTCCTTTGCACGAATTTTTCGGAAGTGCTTTGTGAAAAGATCGGATTTCAAAGCTTTTGGACTCTTGTTTGATTCGAAATCATCATCTTCTTCATTTACCTCGGCCTCGGGGGGTGGAACATCTTCGTTGCCTTCCAAAGCCTCACGAAAATGCATTTCATGATGTTGCAATTGTCGGGCATACTCCTCATCGGCATGTACTTGAGTTTCACGAAGATCTTCATCACTCGATGACAAATTGATGTTATCATCGTATTGAGATTGAGAAGAGCTTTCAATATGAACACCACGACGACGTTGACGAGGTGGACCTCTAGTAGTATCATCTCTAGACGTGGTCTTGCCCTTGCCCCTATTGTCGGCACCACCACGGCTTGAAGACATAATTGGAATTTGAGTGAATGAATTTGGGATGGAAATTTGAAAGTGATTGAAAGTAATTGAAAGTAATTGAAACTAATTGAGAATAATTGAGAGTAATTGAGAGAATTGTGAGTAATTGAGAGAATTGAATGAGAGAATTGAGATTGAAGTGTGAAAATGTTGAGGGAAAGGGGGGTATTTATAGGTAAAAATTGGAAAAAAAAAAAAAAAAGTCGGAGGAACGGCCGGTTCCGGTTCGGAACCGCCGAACCGGCGGTTCGAGGACACGTGGCGGCGTCCCGTTGGCCAATTTCAAAAAAATAGCCGTTTCTAGCCGTTGGAACCGGGGTCCAACGGCTAGTTTTTTTTAAAAAAAAAACCGGCGGCCCGGTTCCGAACCGGAACCGCCGGTTCACGCCTTAATTTTTTTTTTCGCCCGGTTCCACGGTTCGGAACCGCCGGTTCAGGTTCCGGTTAAAATATAGAACCTGAACCGGCCCGGCTACAACCGGTTACGGTTCCGGTTCGGAACCGTTTGCACGGTTCCGGGCCGGTTCAGCCGGTTCCGGTTCAGGATGGCCATCACTACTCTGCCTCCTAATTTTCAGATGTCCTTATATTGGGGTATTCAACTATCTGTTTTGTTAGCTTAGGAATGCGTGTGACAGCTCTTTTTTGTCGCATTCTTTTCTCCTTGTGACAAGGTAGGAGGAACTCTATAAATATCAATTGGGTTCGCAATTCATATTAAAGTTAATCAAGTCAATTGCACATATATTATATACTTCATATGGAATAATTAATCGAAAAATTCTTCTTCTGTGAATCGCAAATTAACCCATAAGATTGGATTTATGTCCAAATTCTATAGGGTTTATACCTACCCCTATGATTTCAAATATTCTAAGTGACCAAATTAATGATTTGACATTGGAAATTCAAGCCCATGAAATTAGGTTTTCCGAGTTGATATTTGGAATTGTAGTGGCTACAACTCGCAGTTGGCACTAGGGGAGTAATTGAACCGAATCGAGTCGAATAGTTTCTTGCTCAAGTTTGATTCGTTTAGTATTGAGTCGAGCTTCGAGCTTTTTTGTTGAACATTTTGAAGTTCACGAATTTTATCGAGCTTCAACAAACTTTCTAAATTTGGAATATATTTAAAATATCCATCATTATTTTGAAAGAAAAAGTTATTTATTTCTAAACTAATATCATATTCAAGTTCAAATTCTAAAATTTCTCATTATTACATAGACTTATCATTATTGTTATTCTTAATTCATGAAAGATATTATTACTTTTATAAAATTAATTATTTTATGTTTTTTACTAATTTTAGCTATCGAGCTTGCTCACGAGCTCATGAGTCGAATATTATAATACTCAAGTTTGATTCGTTTAATAAACGAGCTCGGACGAACTTTTATTGAGTCGAGATTCGAGTAGTTCACAAACAGTTTGATTCATTTACAGCCCTAGTTGCCACCGCTCTCCAATTGAGCAAATATAATTAATCGAGTCATTCCAAATTCAATTATATAAGAATAATATTTAAATAATTGCATAAATGGTTATTAATCGAGTCATTCCAAATTCAATTATATAAGAATAATATTTAAATAATTGCATAAATGGTTATAATATAGAATAAGTATGTATATCTATCTCACATTTTGCCAAATTAAGAAATTATATCCTCATCTTTTAAATTTATGGATATCTATCCTATATTATCATTTATCCTACTATTTTACCCTGATTCTTAATACTGTTAACTAAGTGTCATGTCACCCTTTGAAATTGCTGATGTGGACATATATATGTTTTTTTTTTTTTTTGACATGTAAAATAATATGCAAACATAAAAATAAATTAAAACTAAATAAAAAGAATCACCAAGGTTTCTCCTCACGCAAAGACTGAGAGACTAAAGATCGAAAATCTGATAAGGTCCACCGCTAGGAATTATGTAACATTTCAAGGCAATCAGAAGAATTTCAAATAATGATGGCAGGAACTTAGGTGGATTTGCTGCTGTTAATGCCTTATCTTCAACAGAATTATTTAGAATTAAACTAAGAACATGCCATCAGTAACGGGCTTCTGCATCAGTTAGCCTAGGGCACCCCCTCCAATGGAAGAGATTGATTTGCAGCTAATGGGGCATTATCAATCTCAAGCAGCAAGCAACTGTGGAGTACTTCCAGAATTTCTCAATCGTCAAATTTGTACATTTATTAAATAAAATGGTGGGAGAATAACTTCAGTCACTATAATGGATCACTTCAAAGGCTGGATACTTTCAAAACACTTGTCTTTGCTCAAGAATCTTCTGAAGAAGATAGCTTTGTTGGAGATAAACCACAATGGTTCATGTTGGGTTTTGAAGCGAGAATATCAAGATCAACGGTGTCCTTGGATTGGAGGATACTTTTTAAAGATGTGGTTTGTTTCATCATTCTGTTTTAATCTATATATATATTAAAACAATACCGGAGACAATTTAAGGTAAGTTTCAGTTACATTAATGGTTCATTAAATAGACTACTCACTTCATTAATTATTGTGTTAAACATTCTATTTTTATTGCACTCTGAATATATTTTTTTCAGGAAATATGCATAAATCAATTACATTGATTTTTCCTAAATTATTAATCTATATATTTTAGGAGAATATGTATAAATAAATTACAAATAAATTAGATTGATTTTAGAAGAATATAAGTCAATGTTTTGTAGGGAATATATATATATATATATATATAGGGGAGTGATCATATGAGAACTAGTTTTACTATGTGAAAATAAGAACTAATCTTATCCGTCAAAATCATGAAATCAACAGCTTAGATTTAATTTCGCCCGCTATGCATTATTGTTTGTATTGACTTTCATTATTGTAAAATGAGGGGTAATTTTGTACTTACATGAATTCAAATCTTTTTAGAATATTAATTTAAATCTTGCGATCTTCATTCCTTCTGTGATTATATATTTTCTTCATTCATTCTCTCTGTGAAATCTGTTCACCATCGTCTGCGTTCGTTATTGTTTGTGTTCATCATCGTCGTCGGCGAGTTATGGATCATTTGAAAGGTAAGAATTGATAAATTCCATCTGTTACGTAATAGAATCAGTTGTTTTCTGATATGATGTTCGATCATTAGTTATCAGATTACGGCGATAAAATCGAAGATTCATTGTATGGGTTATTAATAATTTGTTTCCAGATTTTGGATTAGGTTTCGTAGATTGTTGTTTATGGTTTGGTGTTTTCACTCTTAATTGTTTAATTTGAAGATGTGCATTATATATCGTTATGAATTGTATTATATATTTGTAGTACTAATGTAATATCTGAAAGAGTGATTATTAGTTTACGTACTTTCAAATTTGTTTTATATCTGCATTATATAATGTTATGGCTTGCATTATTATTTTTTAATAGTTGCATTATATGTGAGTCAGTTATAATTAGTTTATGAAGGTTCTGTTCCGTTATGAGAATTTATTATATAGTGTAAATACATGCATTATGTATTGTTATGAATTGCATTATATATTTTTAGTACTTAGGTTATATTTGAAAGAGTGATTATTAGTTTACGTACTTTCAAATTTTTTTATATTTGCATTATATAATGTTATGGCTTGCATTATTGTTTTGTAATAGTTGCATTATATGTGAGTCAGTTATAATTAGTTTATGGAGGTTCTGTTCCGTTATGAGAATTCATTATATAGTGTAAATACATGCATTATATAGTTATGAATCTTGCATTATATGTTATAAGTTTCAAATTTATTCATGCTTTTCTGTACAGATTCGTTTGTTCCAAAGTGTGATAACTCAACACCAAGCAGATGCAGAGGATAGCTGATGTGGTGTGCCTTGTTGGCAATGTGTGTTGAGATCTTGAAGGCTCACCATCTCTCACAGACTAAACATCCCTTGACCAAAGTCTTCCTTGACCTCAACTAGCTATTTACATCAACTCTGTATAAGATTGAGAGGTAGCTATATTGAGATTGATGATTGGTGATGATTGAGGGGGTTCTGTCCCTTGTTTGTTCCACAATGGATTATATTGCTAATATTGTATTGTATTGTTATTTGTCGACCCTCATTCTTGCAACTTGTGATGTTTCTAGAAGAGGTTCAATGAGTGATTGTAACTTGTTTTTAATTAAGATTTAATTACAATTTTATTCGCAAGCCACAATTTACGTTGCTTTTGCACATATATTTTTAATTAATTAAAAAGAAAAAACACATTGAAATTATATTAACATATTTTTTAAGTTCAACATATAATGATAATATCTGTAGTATATAATGATAGTCCATAAACTATATAATGCAGGTCTGCTTTGTTTGATGAAACCCACTGCTTTGAATTATTACACATGTTAGTAATATTTGTGTATTCGTGTGAAATTAGAAGGATAATATATAATGATAGTATTTTCTCTATATAATGATAGTTTGTGAACTTTATAATGCATGTACATTGTATGTGTATTAAGAAGGTTATAATTCAAGGGCAAATTTTAATTATAAGCGAAAAGACTAAATTGCCTAATAATGCAGGTTTTTTGGGAAAAAATGCCCGCATTTTTTATTAAATCTGGATCGTTGATTGAGCAAGATCTACGGCCGAGATTGGTTCTTATTTCTTATGGTAACAATGGTTCTCACTGGATCACATCTCTATATATATATATATATATATTTAATTGAATTAAATTCATTATAGAAATGCTCATATACTAAAATGTGAACTTGATGAAAATTAGGATACACAAATTAAATCTTATAATCAATCTATATATTTTAGCTAAACATGTATAAATCAATTAAATTGATTTTTTCTAAATTATTATTCCCCTATAATTAATCTATATATTTTAGGGAAATATTTATATCTATATATATTTATTCAATAATTTAACTTCTCAATTCATTATTTATTTTGTATAATATTCTATAATTATTTCAATATCCCTTGAGTTTTCAATAATTTCTCAAAAAATTAAATAAGTGAGATTTTAACTATATATTGAGAAATATGTATAAATCAATTAGATTGTTTTTCCTTAATTATTAATATTCTATAATTAATCTCTATATTTTAGGAAAATATATATACATTAATTAGAAATCAATTAATACTTTAATTATTATTTTCCATAACACACACCAATTTTCAACTTAAGGGAAATATGTATCAAATTGGATCAGATTTTTAGGGAATTAGTGTACACATTAATCAATTATTCCTAAATAGATTTATATTAAATACATCTCATTTGTGTTTAGTTTGTGAATGATAGATATGGAATTGGAAAGAAGACGGTAATAATATATTAGGATTATTAGTACTCAATATTTAAGTAGATTTATAAGTTTTAGATAATTAATCAATTTAAAATCACTAGCTCAAAATGATAATGAGGTGATTATAATTGATTTGATCATTAATATTCTCAATTTAGTTGATTTTATAAATATAAATATAGATTAAGTACATGATTTTATTAATCAAAGAATTAATTTCATCATGATTTACATGGCAATCAAATTAAACATAATCCTTAAATCGTGGTAGAATATGAATCAAATCTTGAAAATTTTATTGTTATGTTTTTACTATAAATATGAGTTCTCTATTTACTATTTCTGTAACGCCCCTCGTGAATTTTAAATGTAATTATCGAATTTCCAAAATTTATATTTTGTTATCGAATTTAATTCGAAGATATGCGGTCGATTTAATTTGGAAATTTATTATTTTGGGCATTTATTCAATTGCCAATCTTATTTCAAGAAGAATAATTAAATATTAAATTAATAATTAACATCGATAATTTATTTGATGACCCGAAATTTTCATATCGGAATAATATCGATCGATAAATATTCGCGGGTAGACGAAATATTACGGTCTCCCGTGCAATGACGCGAAGAGATGTGGAGTTGACGTGAGGTGATGTTAAGGTGATCGATGTGACAATCGAATGACAACCACTTTAACCTTTTTGACTTTCGGTAATTCCAAAATTACCCCTCTCCCCTTCTATAAATAGAAGGCTTATAATACAAGTTTTACTTTCACTTTCTCTCTCAAATTACTCCAAAGATATTCCGGCGAGAATTCCGGCGAGCTCCGGCGAAGCTCCGATGAGGTTCTAGCGATAAGTTTTCAAGGTAAAACTATACCTTTTCGGAATCCTCTCTTCGTTTCCTTTCCATTTCCAACCTTAGAATCTCTTTCTTTTGTGTTTTCAAGTAAGAAATCGAGATAACAAGGGTTGATCAAGCTATCCAAGCTCTACGAACGTCCTAGAGGTATAGATCGAACCTCTCCCTAGCTATTTCTTGGATATTAGCATGTTTGTCATTTTGCCCTAGTAAATAAATGGCATGATCTAGGCTTGATATTGAGTTTATGAGTACGTATGCATGTTTATCATGAGCCTAGAAACGATATATCGACCTAGGAATCGAATTGTGTTGATTTTGGAGTATTTTTGGTATATTTGCCCTATATTGAAATGTTGTGACATGTTTCGATAGTTTAAATCATGTCTAGACTCATTATATATGTTTAGAAACCATTTGGTGTTATTAGAAATCGATCGGACGAGCCCGGATAACCGTTTGAGCCAAAACACAAAAATTCCGCCGAAGGCATTAAGCCTTTGTTTCGATCGACAGAGACAGTGTCGATCAACACAGAGCCTCTATCTCGATCGACACACTCTCTGTCGATCGACACAGCTCTCAATTCATGATATTTTGTTCTCGATCATTTGTATCGATCGACACAAGCCATTTCGATCGACATCCTTTATGTTGATCGACACAAATGTAAAATTTTCGACATGACATCCATCTTGACCGACACACTTGGTGTCGGTCGACACACACATATTCTCGGTCGACACTCCTTCACATCGATCGACACAAACCCCACCCATCGACATGTGCTTCGGTCGACACACCTATATGTCAAAACATCCATGTCGATTGACACCACCTATGTCGATCGACACAGAAGCACAATTTGAAATTTTCAAATTTCATTCTTCGATCGATTCGACTTATCATTCATACCTTTTGATATCCTTTCGATCGATCGATTAATACAACAATGTCTAAATTCTAATGTCACGCCCCCAAACTGGGCCTATGCGACAGTCCCACGTGCGGACGATGCACGCTAAGGGTTTTGAACAATTTAAGAATGCTTTGACATTAATGGAGTAGAAATAGCTTTGCAATTATTCGAGTTCAACATAGATGATGAATTAAAATGACGGAAGCGGTTTGAGTAAAATAATTTAATAAGCTTTGAATATGCTTCATTGAATTTGAAGTGAATATATCTCAACATGAATAATAGATGAAGCATAACGAGATCAAAATGAATTATTCATTAACACGCGTGGAGAGCAATAAGACGTATACATGCTCGAAGAGGAATTCAAATAGACTCAAATAATGACCTCCACGCGGGTCTTACGCCAAGTATAACTTGGAACAATAAATACATGTTTGCAAAGAAAGATAACATTTGGGTCTATGTATGAGGACATAGCCCGTAGCTCACGTACCGGAATAATAACAAAGATCACAAATAGCATGCTAGGTAAATATTCAACTTGATAGGGAATCCAAACAACAAGAGAGATTAAGGAAAATAATTCGGCTCGACTCAATCAATGCTCGGAGGGGATTTCAAATGAGACATGCCTCAAAGTATTATTTTAAAATATCAACATATAACAAGGTCTCGAAACAACATTACATTTTCAATAAGACCACACAACTTTCTTCACAACCATCCCCTTTGCCACAACGCCACCGCCACTTCGTCACCTGTTACCTGCATGTGGGGAAAACACACACAGGGGCTGAGTACTCCGCGTACCCAGTGTTCACGGTGTCCCGAAAATAGAATACATATATATATTATGGAAACGCACCGTATCACACATGCATATCACAAGGGTTTTATTGAAAAGGACTTGTGAATGCACAAAACGTTTTACCTCACAAGGGCATGCCCACTCATTTTATGGCACCAACACAATCATAATCCCAACAATCACATCACCATCATTTTCATCATATCATCATATAATTCACATAAGGGTAAGATGAGAGTGGCCACTCGCCATCCACCCGGTAAGGGAATCAGAGTCCTTACCAACCGGTAGTCTTATTACTATCCGAGCTAATGCATTAGACTTACAAAACCACGGGGGTAGCTAATCCCCGATCCAGCACATCTCCAATATCATTCATAATCGCCATCAACACCAACATCAATTATCAATTGCAAAGGTGCCAAAAACAGTTATACGGTGCTCCATAGTTTAAAAACAAAAACACTTTTATTTTATTTGAAAACATTTGTGAAAACTCATTTTGTAGGATAAAGTAGTGCCCACCTTAATTTTGAAGGAGTGTTCGATTCACTTGAGTCTCCTAGGGGATGCTTCTTTGCCACAATCACCAACACCTAGATTATAACACTAAATTACTAGGTGTGTTCACTTAACTGCATGCATGCTTTACATAAGTGATTATTCATCTAATTCATTTAGCATGCTTCAAGTAGTTGCTTCATACTTAGGCTCAACATATAATCATGTTTGCTATGATTTATTTAACAAGTAGGCTTGTATACATCATGCTCTTTCAATTTAATTAACATGCTTGATAACTATGTAACAAGTACTATATGAGTTCCTCTAGAATTCCTTGACCATTTACATGCTTATAGACTCACCATATAATTTCTTGTGGCTTTCATATTTTGTTTTAAAGGTGTGTGCAATGAGACTCTCTAACATGTTTAGGTCCTATAATTAAATTAAATGCATATAATTGATTGATAATTATGTAAAACAATTTTGAAACTAATCTTTATTTCTGAAAATGTGATAGTGAAGTTTAAGAAAATAATTGGATGCAATTTAAAAGTACTTTACGACCTTGAACCTAAAAGACTCCTATTTATACATTCTAGATAATGTCATTTTCAAAACAATGCCGAATGAAATATACATAGAATTAAGACATGAAATTTTACATGAAGAAACTAGATTTTTGAATGAGTATGCTTCAATTGACGGTTTATAAAAATCATTTTTCGTTCGGGAGATATGGGCTGGGGAGATCAGATTTCCTGAAAGTTTTTACTACGGTCTGAAAACAGGGTGCAACTTCAGAAATTGATTGCGACTAAAATACACATACTAATGACTTCGAAATTAATATGCAAACTTTATGATATGTCTAAGACCTATAAATAAATTTTGAGAATTTTATGAAATGTTTATATGCAGTTTTCGAAACCATTTTCAAAATGCGACACAGAATGACACACCGTTTTGCACGGTGCATAACTCTCGAACCGCATAACATTTGTAATACCCCGTGTATTACTTGAATAGTTATAATTATTGGAATTTCAAGAAGTGAGTTATTTCCGAGATTTGTATATTTATTTCATGAGTTGAGCAACGGATTTAATTATTTTCATGAAGTGAGAAGGGGACTTTGTAAATAATGAGCTGGGTTGTATCAAGAATTTGAGGAAAATTGGTGAATGATATGAATTATCATGAAAGGATGATTGGGAAATTATTGGAATTTGATTACATGATGATATTGGAAGAGGAATATGAGTTTTATTGTATACAAGTATATATACACATATGTATCATATTATGATACATTATATTATGGAGAGGGAGTATAAATAGGAGGAGAGACATATTATATGTTTTTCCACCTTAGGTTATAATTCTAGAGAGAGAGAGTTAGTGAGAGAAATAGCTGTGCAAATTCCAGAAAAATCCACCCCAGCCGTCACCTTTTCAGCGACATTCCAGCCGCCTCCGGCAAGATCTCGACGAACTGGCACCATGATCGATGCTAAATTTGCATACAAATTATAGCAAAGGGCAAATAAATTTATAAGACAACCCAGGGGTTGGTCGATCCCACAGAGATAGTACAACGAAGGGAATCATAGACTGAATATAGCTTTTAAAACTCTTGTTTGGGTAAATCAATTCGAAAGGTTTTGGATTTTTCAAAACAATTAATTAAAGATAAAATTCAAATATTAAAAAGCACAGATTCCAGGGAAATCTACCAAACTGATCAACATGCAAGAAACAAATATTCAAACCCAGAAAAGATATTTTTGGTGGAAAATCT